>JARWLC010000009.1:97512122-97797122 GCA_033318265.1 Phyllotis vaccarum
AAGTATTTGTTGATATATGTTGATGGGCACCTAAATTGTTTCTATTTTCGTTTGTTATAAACAATAGTTCTATAGAGATTATATCTCTAATACTATCTAATGCTTTGTATGCTATTTTCAAAATGAAGTGTATCACAAAATCTAGATGTTATTAAATGAAAACTCAGAGCCAATTATCAGGGAAAAGCTGGGATGTTGGAGAGTGGAAACAGACTATAATCGATTCTCACCCAGCTATCTTCCAAACTCCTTAGCCTGGCTTGTTGCTTCTATGGAATAATTCTCTGTCTTCCTACACCTGCTTTAAATACCTTCTTCATCTAGTTGTTTCACTTCTGGGTTCAAATCTGCATCATATTCTAGAGGTAAGATTAAAGGTGTGAGCTACTACTATTTGGTAGTTAGGCCTTGAACTCACAGAAACACAGGAAGATCTCTGTTTCTGGAGTTATGGGATTAAAGGTATAGGTCACCACTCCTGATTTTTTCCTGTGCTGGGATTAAAGGGGTGAGTTACCACTGTCTGACCCTCCTGGATTGACTGTAGGTGGATTGGATCTCTGATATTCCAGACTGATATTATATATATTAAATATATAATACGTGATAATACATGATATATAATGTATCACCACAATGGTGTGCTATCAATATTGTAATACTCACCCTCTCACCCTAACCTTACGCTGTAGAAAACCATATCAGGAATGTGCTTTGCAGACTTCAATTCTTTTTATCTTTTTTTGAAGATTTACCTTTTAAATCTTATGTGTATGAGTATTTTGCTTGTTTGTGTATATTTATATAAGCCACATGAATTTTTAATGCTCTTGAAGGCCTGAAGTGGAACCAGAGTTACAAATAATTGTTGTGTGAATGAATGAGACTCAGGGATAGATCTCTGAAGAAGTTGGAGATATTAGAGGGAATAAACACCACAGTCAAATCTTATCCAGCTGTCTTCCAGCTTCCTCAGCCTCACTTCCCTTGGAATGGAAACCTTGTACTACAGATAGTTACAATCACCACATGGATGCTGGGAGCCAAATCTAAGTGGCTTTACAAAATCAGTAACTATTTTTAGCCCATGGGCTATCTCTCTAGCCCAGTTATGTTCATATGTATTGCTTTCAAATTGAGGCTACTCTTCTCAAGTCTATTGTTCCTCCAATTATCACTTTTTCTAGAGTCTCCAGGTTCTGTCTTACTACAAAATTATTTTCATCAGACAAGTGTATTTTAACAGAGCTTCTTCTAAGCCAGTATGAATCAACTATTCATCTTTCTGCCACCCAGACTGTCAGAGGATGGAGATAGCAGTGAAGTAACATCAGGGCAGTTGACTCTCACCAGGCAGAAGCCTGGGTTCCATAAATTTTGCTCAAGGATTGCCCCCCTCTCATATATACAGTTTCTTGACCACTAATGTCCAATGTTCATATGACAGACATCTTAGCACTTTGAGATTGCATCACACAGATCTGCTCATATTCCTGAGTGACTGGCCTTGGGTATAGAGTAGCGTTAAGGGGAACATTATATCAAAGTTTGTGGTGGCTTCAGATTTCCTTTGTGTATGATAAGAATGCTTCAAATGTGCCATTCAGATGACTGTTTTGAAGATTGTCTAGTATTGAGGTATTTTGTTTCAGGTAAAGGATATACTGTTTGTTGGTTTCACTAGGATACAATACATGAAGCTTTAGAATACACACTAAAATCAGTCAAAGAATAAAGAGGTAGAGATAGCTAAAGAAATAAACATGTATGAAGAGAAAAATAAATACTTCAAAATAAGAACCATGTGATCCAAAAATATCTTGTATGTAATCCAACTGAAATAGGTGTGTGTCTTAGGAATCTGCTTCAGTTGTGGAATAAAACATAAAATGCAGGAATATTCTATCCAGTAGATGGGATCCATAGCATGTAGACATTTTATGAGCAATAAAATATAAAATAATATAATCAGATTCATAGAAGGCTTATGATCCTAACTTATTATAAAGCTGAATTTATTTAAGCTCTTAAAGGATTATTTAAAACTGTAAATAAATTAATAAATTTCTTCCCATTAATAAAATCATAGAATTCAAAATAACTGAATCTTTTAATAAATTTATTAATATGTACAGAATCAATTTTCAATAAAAATCACATGTGTGCTTGTGGCTGGAGGTGCATGACTCTAAACAATCCCAGATACTCAAGATACTGAGGCAGGAGAATCATAAATTCCATATCTGCCTGGGATTTAGAGTGAGTTCAGGGCTAGCCAGAGTAAGTTATAGTTATTCTGTCTATAGTTAAGAAAAAGACCGTGGCTGTAACTCAGTGGTAAGACTCTTCCCAGCAGGAATGAGGCAGTTAGTCAGATTTCCAGTTTTAAAAAATAAAAATGAAAAATTTCCAACTCTAGTTTAGTTAGAAACAGAGCAGAATTTCTTTTACCATCATGGTAATATCAAACAAAACTCAGGATAAACTTGATACCCAGTTTTCCTACTATAGACCATTGCATTGAAAAATTTAACAGTATCATTAGATGAAAAGTGTGTGTAGCCTAAGTCCCATAAAACATTCACCAATATCTCTTGATATTCTGTAGCAGATAATTTAAGGTAGTAACTATCATTGACTCTTCCCCAACCACTTCTATCTTTCCAAAATTAATAGCATTGCACTTACTGACTTGACTGTCTTATGTTGTGCTTTTGTCTTTTCTGTACGTTCATAAAGTTAAAAAAAAAAAAAATCTCCAAATACTGATGGTGAAATTAGCTTTTGATTATGCTTTCCAGGAACAATTTACAAGCAAAACCTTAGGGCTTACATTTCCAAGATTATAAACATTTTTGTGAATGTATTTATACACCTGAATACAACAATGATTATGCACTATAAATAAAATACCATATATCTAAGTTTATATGAAACGACAGAGGAAAATTCTGCGAACTCTAGTGTATCATATGCCAAAGGATAAACTATGACGAAAGATGGTTTAGATAGGACAGTAACAGAAATCAACATTTTCCATTACAGAACTCTCACATTACCCAAATCAATTGACATATATTGTTTGTCTATATTCCGGGACACTATTTTGCTTCTTGATAGACAGGGAAGATATGCCAATACCATTTTTAACCTAAGATGGTGCATATGTGATCCAGCAGGAAATGACCAATGAATGCAGACACAGGAACTGGGGAATGTGATGCAAATTGTCCTCTAAAAATAAAAAAAAAAATAAAAAAATGAAAATCTCCATCAGTGGCTGTCTGTGGTATCAATAGATATAAAATCTGAACAGAGGAAACATTGTGTAAACATTTTTGTGATGTTTCATGGTAAACAGAGCAGAGAATAATATTACTATTTAGTCATTTCCCACACAATATTAATATTTCATGCCTCAAGAAATTTCTTTTCTCTCACAAACTACCCACTGGTTACCCAAAAATTCAGTTTAATTCTGACACTAAATACTTAAATCTAGACTAGATCTCAGAGGTTAATGGGTCACTCCCACTAGAATGCACCAGTTCCTATGCCATTTGAAAAATAGAGTACCAATCTATTTACACTTCTGTAGAAATACTTACATGTTTGAAGTTTTCCATTAGCCATACTGCCAGTGGAATGATTTTCTGGTACCATTCTTAGGAAGTGAGGGAACATTTAACCATCTAAATCCAGAACAAATCTTAGAAGTAGCCGTTTGGAAGATGTGCATCATATAAGATGGTGGAAAGTGATAGGCAGAGCTTCTCTGCTTTCCCTGTACACATTCATGGACATTTCCTTGATGTACCTGATGTACACACAAGAAAATCTCTCAAAAATGACAATTCTTTACATAATCATGACCGATAAAGTCACTGACCAATGGTGATTGAACTTAACACCTCTTTCTTCTCAATACCAACTTCTTTTAAACACAGTCACTCCTAACCACTCTCTATCTTGAAATTGACACTCAGATTCATCACGTTAGCATATATTCAGGTTTATTATCAATAAAGTAAAACATCTTAGAGCTTAGAAGCCTGTGTCAAGAACTATGGACAAAGTCCCACCGTCTTTTAATGTAACAAGTAACTGCATACAAAATACTTAGAACAAATATTTATTGTGCAATTAACAGTATTTGAAAGGATCACCTACATTATATGGTGTTTAATAACTTGTAAAAATATTCTGATGAAGGAATTGAAAAATTATCTAGTAAGATAATTTAAACTTTGTCTCCAAATAAACACCCTATACAAAGGTATATTTTATCAAGCATATATTAGGCCATAACACTAGTTCATGAAGTTTTTTATGAACTTTGATTTATTCCTTGAGAATTCCATACACATGAACAGGTATCTTGATCAAATCCACCTCCCTATTCCTCCTCTTCTTCAAGTCCTCCCAGACCCTCCCATCCTTCATTACCATATTTCTCTCCCAGCTTCACTCATTTATTTTAAAAAGCCAACAAATTCAATTGGTTCTGGTATTATGTACATGAATGCAGTGCTGCCCACCGGAGCCTGGACCACCTAGTGAGCGTTCATCTCTGAGAATCATTACTTCCTCTGCTGCCAATGGCTCCTCAGCTAGGGGTGAGAGCTTGTTATTCTTCCCATGAGCATTAAAATTCTGATGGTTTTGTTCATGTCACCAGTCATTCCACACAAAAGGCCACAAACAGGGTTTGCAAACATCCTCTGAAACCTCTTGCTCTCAGAAGAATCTTTCTATTCCCTCTTCCTAAATTATTAGATCACAGAGATCTCTAAAGATGGTAAAAATTAACAAGTTTTAAGTTAGGTGAACCTTGATAATAAAACTCAACATTGTAATCAAGGAAGAAAGGGTGCAAGCTCGCTCTGGGTAAATGTCCCATCATGTAAGCATTATCACAAAATTCCAATGTATTTCAAAGCAATCACATGTGACAACCCAGCTGAGTCTACTTAACCCTGAGAAACAAATCAGTTAAATATACTACATTTACGGAGAAAAATAATCTTATCCTATATAAAGTATTCTTCTAACGTAATCTAACATCTACTCATAGCATGCACTCTAAGAAAGGCAATAAAGTATAAAAGAAGAAGAAAAACAAAGACCAACAAAGAAGTGACGGGAAAAAAAAAATTTTCTGTAGACTGTATAATTAGGTACACACAAAAGTAATTTGAAATAATTTCTCTGTTATTGGTTAGTTAATTCTGGGATGAAGTGAGCTATCATCTATGAAAGTACTTACTTCCTTTGAGAATATTAAGTTCACTTCCCAGAACCTAAATCAAGTTATTCACAACTGCTTGTAAATCCGTATTTGGGGAAATTACATTTGGCCTCTGTTGATACTCGTGTGCATACTCACACATGTGTACACACACACAAACACACACACACACACACACACACACACTCAGAGAGAGAGAGAGAGAGAGAGAGAGAGAGAGAGAGAGAGAGAGAGAGAGAGAGATAAAAATAAATCTTATAAAAACTATAGTAACCTAGACATGAAAGTACGAACACCTTTAAACCCACCACTTGTGAAATAGATCAGGAGGAACTCTGTGAGCTCAATGTAAATCTGGCTTACTTAGTGAGTTCCAGGCCAGCCAGGCCAGGCCACGGGGTGAGACCCTGCCTCAAAAAAAAAAAAAAAAAAAAAAAAAAAATCAGCATAGTTTGTAGATCTAAAATCATATGAAAATCAATTTTACAACTGTAAACAATATGAATTTGGAAAACAATTTAAAACTGCTTAGGCTATTATTTCAATCTTCTATTATTAAAAGTATGGATTCTGTTTGATTTTTGTATAATACTGTTAGAAGTATTAGACAAATACTCAAGGCTCAGTAACTACATCATCCATTTTTATACCTTAGAAAGACCCAGGAATGGGTTATGCCACTTCTTAGCACACAGTGAAGTTATAAAGTAAGTCAAATTTAAAATCCAGCTCTAGGTAACATAGTTAATATGTGAACAATGAGAGATAGACAATAAGTGCAGGAGATATACTGTGAGAACTAAATGTTGCAAATTATTTTCCCTTTAGCTTTCTAAACTAACTCAAAGAGATAAAATCAATGTTCTTAAACTAGTCACAATAACACAAAGCATGGTTTTCAAAATAACCTAAAAATCTCTTGGTGAAATTATAGACTTAATTTTGAAACATTAAGTTTCAGGCCACTTGCTGTAAATTTCATAGACAAAAGTCCAATAGCAGAGCTCTGTACAAGGACTTAGAGACTCTAAAATTACATGATATAAGGCAGAATATATTCTTAGAAGGCAAAGAATCCAAATAAAAATGCAAGTAGTGGTCTTTCTTAAGATGATTATACAGTGGGATGCTGACAAGAGTATCTAAGTCCAAAAGTTGAACCAAGTTTGAAAAGTTCAGAGGAACCTGGGGGAAATTCAGACCAGGAAAGAAAGCTTGGTTATTAATATGGGAGGTTTTGTCTGACTTTTCTGACCTTGGTTAGAGTACTCTGTGCCACAGAACAACAATTCCTTTGTTCCCCTTGTGTTAAGACATATAGTATGCATATAAAGTACATACTTATCAGTTTATCACAGAGACAATTTAAATATTTTCTTTACAAAGAGGTATTTCATATAATGGCAATTTTCTTCATTACTTCCTTCACTAAATATGAACTGAAAAACTGCCATGGCTCAGACATTACTCTAGGTTCAAGACAAAACACCAAGATTCCAATGATCAGAAAGTATTAAACACACAGAGGGAGGAGAATGTATATTAGTGGGTGAGTAATCTCTGTCACTGCATAAACAGTTCCTATAATCCATTCATGTCTCACACTGTACCACAAATAGTAACAGTACAATTGAACTTTATAAAAATCCAATCACCTTGAATTAAAGAACCGGTTATATACAGGTTATTTCCTTTCAACATTCAGTAACTAAAACACCAGGAACTGTATATAAGCAATATGGATTATTCATTTTAAAAGTAAATTGTATATACCTATTTCTTGAATAAATTTGAAACCATGTCAGAATTCCCCACAAGGGAGAAATAATTTGATGAGGACACTACACTGGGCACAAAAAAAGACAACATAGGAGGCTTTGAATAATGCAAGTTCCCTCAGTTACGAAACTCATGTAGGAGAGGAAGGCACATCAAGTATGGGTTTGTTTGCTTGTTTATTTTGTGTCTACTCCGACGAGCTGGCACTATCTGCTTTAAGGAGTCTAGTTCCTGGTTAAAACCATACTTCACACAGAGCAATTATAGTGGATTTCTACTGTAGGACTTTGAAAGAATACAGTTTTCCCTGACTTGAAGTGCAAGGATCCAAGGGATTATATCAGATTGTTGGGCTACTCCTGGCTTAGCATATCTGCATTCTGAGCCTCATCTTTCTTTGTACTTTTTTTTTTTTTCCAGATCCCTTTATCGAAGCTTTGGGTAGAAGTCTTCAGTTACCCTTGCTAAGTCCTCTGTATGTCACTATTACCCTCCAAGGCTAATATCCAGCAGCAAACTCCTGCATTAATACACCTTCACAGTGACCTTCCCTTATTTCAGCTAAGTCTTAATAAGCTGTGACTGTCTCGAGGAATTCCTAACTATGCTTTTCATCTTTTAAATAAATGGTTTTCAGCCTGTGGGTTGTGACTCCTTTGGCAAACCTCTATCTCCAAAAACATTTACAATATGATTCATAACAGTAACAAAATTACAGATATGAAATAGCAACAAAAATAATGATTGGGGTCAGCACAACATGAACATGAGGGACAGTATTAAAGGATACTAGCATTAGGAAGGCTGAGAAACATTGTTTAAATCCTTGTGAAGGCTGAGAAACATTGTTTAAATCCCTGTGCCATAATTGGAAGCTAATCATGCCCCAAGATGTCTCTACTCTTTTTTCTTCTCAAACTATAACCTTAAATTTGGCATGTTCAGGAACATACTCCCTAACTTATCATGCTAAAGAACTGGTTGGCCTCTATGTGATTGCATTTAGACTTTTAAATATAACCCCCAAGCATTTGTGGCTGGAGGAAGATATCAGCTTGGACATAACTGCAGATCTTTCTGTCTGTTGTAATAAATGTTTCTCATGCTCACTTGGTTTCATTCAGTGGCCCATAAATCCATTGTGTTCAATTCTAATGTGGCAGAGAACCTTGTAGACCATTGTCTCCATTCTGCCTGGCATCTCCTATTTTCTTTCCCTTGTCATCTCACCTTTCTCTTCTCCATGGCCTCTTGTCTCTGAAACTGGAACAGCTTGTGTATGTGGCTAAGTCTGCAATTTGATAACCCCTGCCTGAGCTGACACAAGAAGTAGTGGGATGTGTAGTAGGAGGTTTCTGGCCCGGACTCTCAGGCCTATCCTCAAGGCTTTGGCCTGCAGACCCACAGACCCTCAGAGACACAGAGGAGCACAGATGCTTACAATTAGTTTTTAGCTGATTGACCTAAGGCCCAGGCATGTAACTTGATAACTCTGTACCCTCAGTCTAACTCATGACTCTTATCCTGTTCAGCCATGGGGCTAGGTAACTTTTCTTACAGCAGCATGGTTGTCCTCTGCTTCTTCTGGCTTCTCTCTGACATTCTGCTCTGTGCTTCTTGTTCTCAGAGTTTTCTTAGTCTGGTAGCCCCGCCCACACTTCCTGCCTGCCTTTGGCCAATCAGCATTTTTATTAAACCAGTGGGTGGGACAATTATTTACAATGTAACAACATAATCTCCCACAGGGAGATTATATTTCCTATGCCAGTCCTAGGTAGGCAATCTAGCTAATCCTAGCATGTTAGAACTTACAAACCTCATGGGAAGGGTAGAATTGTATTCCATTCCATGTCTTCACATTTTTGTCTAAATTCATTAAATATAATAGAAGTTCTCCTACATGTAGATTCAAACTCAATCATTTCCAAAATCATAGCCCTTATCATTCGGAATAACTCATCAGAAAAAATAGAGTTCAATTATTCAGTCTCAGCAGTGTGTGTGTGTGTGTGTGTGTGTGTGTGAGAGAGAGAGAGAGAGAGAGAGAGAGAGAGAGAGAGAGAGAGAGAGAGAGAGAGAGAGAGGGAGGGAGGGTGAGAAAGTCTGAAGCAGAAGCAGTACTTGTAATACCAGATTATAAAATGGCACAATATTCAAGAAAATTGTTCCACTCACTAAGTCATAGACAATCACTGGTGGTAGCTTTAAAATGTCCTAAGTTTTCTTTAGATCAAATGTTGTTTTCTCCTGTGAGTCACTTACTTTTTGAAAGGAAAGAGGCAGCAATACCAAATATATTAGCTAGTTTTCTATTACTATGATAAAATGCCATAACCAAAACAACATGTAGAAGGAAAACGCTCATTTGGGCCACAGTTTCTGGGTGACCAAGACCATGATGACAGAACAGTAATGGTGCAGACAGATAGATATGGAAACAGGAATAGGAAACTCATCTCTTCAACCTCGGACATAAAGCAGAGAAAACAACTAGAAATACTGTGAGTCTTTAAAATTCTAAAGTGATATATTTCCTCCAACAGGGCCAAATCTCCTAAATAAACTTCCTTCCCTAGGGACTAAGGGTTCAAAACATGAGCTTCTGGGGGACTTTCTTATTCAGACCATCACACTGAGGTTGAGTCTGACAATTTTTTTTAATGCCTACAGTTCATTCATAGATAAGGATTGCTAGTAGGGAGTTCATAGATGTGAGTGGTGAGGCTTCTGTAATTGCTGCCACGGGACTGTAGTCAAATTTTAATTGCCTATTCTAGGCCTTAGGTCTAAACCTGCAGTCTAGACCTCAAGCCTGGCGAGTGAAAATCTTCAGACTATACAGGAGTAAGAGATGAGAGAATGTCCTCATTAGGAGAAAACCATTGGCTTTGGAGTCAAACACATTCAAACTTAATTCCACACTCCATCCTTGAAGAGTAGCATGTGGCTTAGGGAAACTACTGTTTCATATATAAATTGAAATTCACAGAAAAAGTCCCGCTCATACCCTTTGATAGAAACTCTACAAGTTGATTTAACTTCTTTTCAGTTTAGGAGATAGGGTCTCATTATATTACACTGGCTGAGTTATAGTTCTCAATCCTCCAGCCACAGCCTCCCAAGTATATGAGATGGTAGGTATGAAGAATGACACACAACTTATCTTTGTCTTCCTGAGTTCTTAACTTCAAGCATTTCTCTTAACATTTGCAGAAAGAAGACTTTCTCGGCAATGCCAAAACAGTTCTTTTCAATCCCATAGGAGAGAAAAACTGGACTGGATAAACAGTCAATTAACCTAAATTATCAACTCCATCTGATTGATTCAGCTTGGGTCAGATGCCTGTGCGTGGACCAATCAATTTGCCTTAAGTAGTTACAGCTGCAGCTTTGGCTGGGGTTCCAGAATGGAAATGCCATGGAAATATCCTTTACAAAATAAATATATTTGAAGCAAAGAGAAAAATAAGCATGTACACCAGAAAGAGAAAAATTGTCATTATTTGATTTGCCCTGACTAATTAAGCACATGTTTTATCATGGCTCCCAGTGAAGGGCAGTATTTTTGACCAAGCTTGTAACACACTGAATAAAACAAATAAAAGAAACCAAAACACAAATGTAAGTTTCTATACAGGATCCAGGAGCTGCTAACTGGTTAGTGAGAAGCCACTTCAATGTCCTCTGTATACTATGAAGAAGCAAACAGGTACTGGCTTTACATTTTAGGATGGCTACTTTGTCACTGAGGCAACTCCCATCTAGTCTACTGTTGACAAAGCCAATGCTATTGGAAAACTCATACCAGAAAATCAAAGCCAAAGATTTTTAAAACTTTCCATGTCCTATGTCTGTATACCTCCAGGCACTTCCCAGACTATGGCTCCAAATGCCCTGACCCTTGTGCCAACTGTGTCCTTTCTCTCTGTCAGCCAGGGGAGTCTTGGTGACTAAAGCTCCACAGTTCCATCTGGCCAGCCTGAGGCCTGGATACAGCCTGCAGGCCTTCTCTCTGCTATACTCAATAAACACTCCATCATTTATCTCCTCTTTTAAAGCCTCCATTCAGAGTGTGGCCTTTTGTTTTCTCCAGGTAGGAAGTTGACCTGGTCTTTCCTCTTTGAAGTCTGCCAAGACCTTGGCATTCCAAAGTGATTTAGCTCAGCTTTCCTTTCTCATTCCTGCAGAGGTTTCTCAGTCTGAATATAAACACTTAAGTCGTATGAACTATTAATAGGACCTGTTATATGAGAATTCTAGATATTGTGAGTGTGTGTGTGTGTGTGTGTGTGTGTGTGTGTGTGTGTGTGTATGAGAGAGAGAGAGAGAGAGAGAGAGAGAGAGAGAGAGAGAGAGATGTGATACATAATCATAAGATGATATACAACTTATGAAAATACACTTTCTTTAAACAGTTTTATTCATTAAATAAAAGATCAAAATATATTTACCTAAATTTAAAACATAACTGTATTTTTCATTTCCTGAATCAGGCAGATAAAATAACATCCCTTCTGTAGCACAAGCTACTATACTCTCAAATTGCCTGTGAGATCTAGACACTTAGGTTATGCAAGTCTCCTAACTAGGCACTGTGGCTGTCTAGTGTAGCATCTATAAGAGTTAGTTGTTAACTTGGCACAACTTGGAAGGAGTCTTCACTGGGCTGGGCCTGTGCTGATATCTTGATTTCCCAGATGATTATGGCAGGACTAGACCACTATAGGTAGCATCATGCCATAGGTAGGTAGCCGTGACTTTATGAGTGGAAAATCTGGTCTGACATCCTCTTCATCTTGAATATGGCTGTGACCAGCTCCCTCAAGTTCCTGGCACATTGACTTCCCACATTGTAGATTATCACATGAACTTATGATTTAGAAGAAACAATAAGTTGCTATTTATCAGGTCTTCTTAAAAAAATTCTATTTGGGAAAAGTGCCTTTATTGTCAGATTGAGTTTCTTTATGCAATTTCCTGATATATAATTTAGATCATGTGAAGATTGGTCTGGTACACAGTTCTGGAAGGTTAGGAAGAGACCCTGTGTCATTTTCATCAGAGCAGTCTTTGCCATGAAAAACAAACAAGCAAAAAACTAAAAGGATGCCCTGGTTGCTCAAATCTGCACATGAAAGCTGCAGCCATTCCCATTGCAGAATACACAATTACAAGGCTAGCTGTCAGGACTCAGGCACTGCTTACAAAAATTCTTAGCAGTACAGTTTCATTTCCTATTCTTTTACTAATTTCCTACTTTCCTCATCAACAACGTGTTATGTTCCAAAGAACAAAGAATGAACAAGTTTGGAATCGTCTTACTTGACATAGTCTGGGCCTTTGAGTATTTTTGACACCATCTTTTTTCATGAGAAACTTTTGAAGTGGTATTTGCTGTGTAGTTTTTCACCATGTATCCTTTATTACATTGATTCTCTTTTTATTTCTTTAGGTAGACTTGCCCTATCCTTTTACCTTGCTGTTATGGCAATATTGGAGGGCATTAAGAATGGCTATTAGGGCTCTGCTAAGACCCATTAAAATAAAGCTATTTCTTTCTCTAAAAAATGGGCTTATCCCTGGCCCTGGATGAAGACACAGCATTCTGATGTGTTCCAAAATTAGAAAATTATATACCATTGCTTCCTTCCTTAAAGTCAATCCAAGTGGGTCTGTCAGTGATCTGCCACTGAGACCACCCTTCAAAAAGGCCAACTCACCTAAGCCACGTTAAGGTAATGGGCAGAATAATTATTCCTTTAATGATATGATATGTTTATCTTTCTATCAATCCTATCCTCTGTGCAAAACATTTATTAGGCAGTACTGCAGAACCTTTCCATGAAGCCTGCTTATTTTTTGCATCCTGCCTCACTCAGAAAAGCATGACTTTTTTTAACCTTTTTTCCTGTATCTTTGTGTATATATGTGTGTGTGTGTATGTGTGTGTGTGCTCATATGTGTTTTTGTGTGTATGTGTGTGTATATATGTGTGTTTGTGTATGTGTGTATGTGTGTGGGTGTTTGTGTGTATATTTGTGTGCGCACACGTGTGTGTGTGTATATTTATGTGTGTGTATGTGTGTGTGGGTGGGTGTGAATTACTGATGGAAGGTTTGGCACTCACGTCCGATTTCTCACATTTTCTGAGAAGCTATCCATACATATTCGCCCTGGATCTACTATTAGATGAGTTTCTCTCTCCTTTACATCTTCATTTTCTGGGCAAGTACCAAGTTTGAAAATTTGCCTGTCCTTTTGTTTTCTTTCACATGCTAACAAAGTTGCCCTTGAGCCTCTTTTAAGTGCACTTGTAAATTCTTCTTATTTGATAAGACTGAGAACCTAAAAAGAAACCCAAATTTATGGTAACCATAATACACCAAATGTTGGGCTCCCCAAAGCTACACAATATCCCCATTGGAATGATCCACTCATTATGGAATCAATTACCTAATATTAGTTCTCATTCTGGAAGGTAATAAGAGCAAGGACATTGGTTAGTTCTCCATACTTAATGCCATAATCTAGAAAAACAGTGTTCTAGATAGTATATGGTTTCTCATGCATATCTGTGCATGAAACATGGAAGAGAGAGTCATGATGCCATGCTATGATCATGACATTCAAGATTCAGACAAGCATTGAAAATGAAATAGCATAACATGAACATAATGAATCATAGCTTTACTTTATAATGTCCTTGGAATCAAAACTACCAAAGCATTGCTAAAGATATCATAGGGATTTAGATGTATTTACATGTATTTTAATGTGTAATTTATAGCCAATAGTAGGTCAAGAAATGTATCCTACTTATATTGCAGAGTCAAGAAATGACACAAAGTAAATAAAGCATACATCTTATTTTCGAGTATTAAAACTTCTAGGCTAGGTAGATAGCTCAATGTGTAAGGTATATAATGTACAAGCATGAGTATTTAAGATTATATGCCTAGAACCTCTTAAGTTACATGAGAACCTGTGGTAGCAAACATATATAATCCCAGTGTTTATAGGGCAAGATGAATTATATAGATAGGAAAATGACCACAAGCCCTTGGTTCAGCAACCCTGATGAACACTAAGGTAAACACAAAAGAACCCTTGTCTCAAACAATGTGAAAAGTAAGTACCAAACTCAATTGCTCTCTAATTGTGACTCTAAAAGTACCATACATGTACCTTTATTCACACATATGAACATGCACACACACAAATATATACATCATACAGATATACACATGCATAACATGCATAAAATGACTCTCATTGACTAAAAATTCTTATAAAAGTTGAATTTTATTGCACGTTAGTCAAACCTATGACTTCCTTTCACTGTATTGAAATAACTCTATCTTGGTGCAAACTTGCCATTTGGAATTCCTGATTAGCTGGTGAAGCTTGATTTGCTTTTCCAGAGTTGCTTGTGCCCTCTGTGTCCTGCTGCATAATTTACCCTTTGCAGTAAGACTGGAATTTGAAGGATGATTTGCACCTTCTGTCTCATTCATTTCCCAGTTGCCACATCCCATTTCCGGAATAAATTCTACTCTGTACAAAAACACTAGGACTTTGAGCTGTGTTGGCAGATATGTTATATAGGTGGTGGCAGATATGGTCACTTTTCCAGGTTGGACAGCAGCTGCCCAAGACACCGAATTGCTCTAATACCATCTGCTTGGCTGACCCACTAATCTACCAGCTGGTTTCCATGAACACCAGGATGATTTCAGATTGAAAATTCTTGAAACATCTCTTACATCCATTAAAGACAAGAACAGATGGCAGTTTCTTAAGACAGTGAAGAATTTAACTGATTCACTACTCATGTTGGGAACAGTGAGAACAACCAGTTGGACTCTTATGCATTGACTTTCTTTACTTTTAACTTATCAACTCCCAGTATGGGAAGAAAGTCAGGTTTCAGAAATGGAAATTAGCTTTTATGGGTCAGATGCAAGCATGTCTCAGGAAGCAAGCTAGCAGAAGAATAAATTTCAATAACATCAAGTTTAAATCTTAGATCAAATGTAATGGTGTTCATTACCATTCAGATACCAAAGCAGCTTCAAGGACACTGAACAAAACTAGTGAATGTAACAGGTTTGACAGTGCATGCCAAAGCATAGCACTGTGCCTTGAATAGACTAACTCAGGAAACAATAGGGGCATTATACTATTGCTTACAAAGAATTTCAGAACTTAACAATAGTTTTATAATCTTAGTGATCTGATTTGAATTTGAAATATACCTCATGAGTTCAAGTGCTAAGTTTCGGTTTCTACCTAGTGACTATTTTAGGGAGATATCAGAAACTTTTGCAGGTTGGGGTTAGTTAGAGAGCTAGCCTTTAGATCATTTCTTGCCTCACCCTTTCTAATTAGCCTTTTCTATTTAATTCCCGACTACCATGAAGTAAAGGGCTGTTCTTGGCCATACCCTCCCACAAGCCCATCACAGGCAGAAAAACACTGGAGCCATGGTCTTAAACTCTGAGCCCAAGCAAACCTTTTCTTTTTTTCAATTAATTTTCTTCCTTCTTTGTCACAGTGAATAAGATTGCCACATTGCTTACTACTTAAATGCTGTCCCTGTATATCTTACTCAGTTGTTCTATTTTACACTGACCTTGCCATTTCCAATGCTTTTCTCCTTTTCGTCTCGACTCACTCTCCTTTTTCTTTTTATAACCAGAACTCTTTAAGACAGTACATTTGGTAAGCATGATATTCATCATTCATTTTCCTGGCCCACTTGGTAGGCATCTTCATGCCAATCTAACTCTTTATTTGCTTCCAAAAGCTAGTCCGTCACTATTTTTCTTCAGCTTAAGTATAGTCCTGACGAAAACCATACTGACTGGTTAAATGGTTTTCTAAGACTGAAAGCATGTGGAATTATGTATGAGGCTCACCCTGAGGGCTACTGTTGAGGAAATCAAAGGCATAGCAGAAATTGAGATTCTTGAAACATTTGATACAATAACAATTCATTTTTTTTTTCTGTTGGAAGCTAGTAATAACAAGCTTTTTATTTTGAGTTCAAATCTTTAAGAATCTTTCAATAAAAACACCCCCATCTACCCACACACAGATACACATATACACACATAAAAAAAAAAAAATTGTCCGGAAAGTAGTTGAATGATGACTTTTTCAGAGCTTAGGGAGCTGTTTGGAAAATTTGCAGTAGTTCACAAAGAATCTTCCATTGCACAAGCCTCTGGGTCCTTGGGGTCCACTGAACCACACCAACTCATTTTGGAAGCAATCTCTTGACTAAGTAAATTTTCCTTGGCTCCTGGAAGGGTAACATAAGGCATGGGAGAAATTAGAAGGTATATAAACTTTAGTTTAAATCAGTGTTCTGTCAGCAACTAACTGACATATCACTCAGTCTCTCTGAGGTACAGTTTACTTACCTGCAGAAAGGGTATGGGCATATAGCTTATTCCAGATAATATATACAAAATAGCTGCCATATAACATGGAGCAATACATATTAGGTCTTTATCCCTATGAGGCATATTCTGAACTCACTAGATACTTTTTCTAGCCTTCATCTAGGAGCCTTTTGAATTTACCTGGTTGTACTTCTGTGGGTACTCTGTAAAGATATGTTGCCACACTACTTCACGCTAAGATGATGGTAGTACAGCTTCTGTGGGGTGAAACGTAGCATGCTGAACTTAAAGGAGCAAACCTAAGACTCAGGGTAGGCCATATCCTGTGGAATTAGACATTGGGCCTTACATAATCTTCCTTGTTTAGGCTTTTCAGAGAAGTAGAACTGGTAGGAAGTGTATGTCCTCATATAAATAATGAGAGTGTAAATATAATCATACTTAATATTCCTGTATAGATACAGAAACAAATTTTATGTATTCATATATAAATCTTTGTGTTCTTGCGATTATATTTGGATTATATTCTGTCTATATATGTATGACAATTTACCATAGAATTTGTTCACAGGATTATAGAAATCAAATAGTCTATGATTGTTTTCTTGAAGTTGGTGGTATAACTTGAGGGTAGTGACAGAGTATGCTGATACTGTAAACCCAGGATAGAGTCTGAAGTCCTAAAGTCCAAGTTTGTTCAAGTCTCAAGGCAAAGAAGATGGATGTCCTATTTAAGAAAGAGTGATTTTTTCCCACCCCCTACTTTTTGTTCCTTTCATAGTTTATGAGATTGAAAAGTGACTATCCACTTGAAAAGAACTGATCTCTTCACTGACTCTCCTGTGTCAAATTCCAATATCTTTGGAAAATCCTTTTACAGACAAGGAGATAATGTTACCAGCTATCTGGGCATTACAAAGTCCAGTCAAGGTGACATAAAAATTAACCATCACTCTCTACTTTGATGAAATCACAGCAGGAGCAGAGATCATACACGTGGGGATAAATCATTTTTTTTATACTGGCTTTGGGCACCTGAAATTACCCCAGTAGATCCTCAGGAATCAAACTTGCTGAACTGAAACCTCATGGAAGAGAGAAGGGGTTATCCTCTTTGGCTGCCAGGATACTATGTTCATGTGGCCAACATAAATATTTGGTGCTTCCCCACTGACAACTCAGCCATGAAGTAGAGATCTGTTTTTAAAGAGATACTAATTTTATTTTAATCATGTGTTAGGTTGTTCAGGGTTGTTCACCTAAGTTCAGTGCCAGTGGTTACCTGAAGAAAACGTCATATCTCTGCAGCTGGAAATACAGGCAATAGTAGGTCATGTGACATGAGTGCTAGGACTCCTGTAAGAATGGGATGTTTTCACAACTGCTGAGGAAGCAACCGTGTTCCTTTAAGTATCAAATATTTGTATGTACCTCCAGATATTAATGTCTGATATCAAGATTTTGGTATCTAAACAGAAAGTCTATTTGGGCTTCAGTTTACAAAATTGTAAATGCCTAGTATAATGTGGAGTACACATATTCCATTTACTCTAGGTTTCTCTGTATACAAGCTGAATACAAATAACCGGATGCTTTCTCGTGATGTAGTTCCTATTTTCCTTATTAAAATGTTTCTTTAAATCACAATTTCTTGTTTGTTTGGATGCTTCTTTTTACTCTTCATTTGCTCACAAGTTCTATAGTATACTTTGTTTACTGAGACAGCCTTGGTTATTTTAGTATTACGTGGTGATTTTGTTTATCAATCACCAGGGTGTTAATTCTGATGAGAAACAAATGAATCAGCAGTTTCCTCTCTGGGAGCTTGAAAATGAGCTCTTCTGCTACTGTCATGATAACCAGGTCTGTCCTTGTTAAAAGCCAAGAATAGTCTGTGTTTTATCAGCAGTTTTGTCCAAGACAGAGGCCAGAAACACCAAAATATGGACATCGGTTTATGGTCTTGTTTCTTATTTGAGTCTTCTGCTTTTACACATCGAGTTAATAAACACATGTTCCTGCATCTCAGCATCAATAGACAGTTCACTAGCAATTGAAGGTGTATTCAAAACACCAGTCCAGACACTGGAGTGGGAGGTACATGAACACCTAGGTGAGACAATTGGATTGGCCACTTTACTATCCTCTCTCACCTCTACCTTCAACTCAGTAAAGTCTTCTTAATATCTAGATAGGGACCTTTAGTGGTAGCTCATCCTTGGGAACCATGCTTGCTATAAAGAAAGTTCCCATTTGCTGTCTTATGCATAAGCTCCCACCATAAAATTCCTATTAGAAACTCATCTGTCAAGTTACTTTTCAAGTTATGAAACAGAAGACTTGAAATCCACTTGCCTGTAGCGGCAACAGTGTTTGTTGATTTTCTCAGTTCCTATTCTCCCAAACTATAATCACCTGAAATGAGAAAGGGTCCTGTTGTCCTCAAGAAACCCTTACATGGCTCTCTAACTTCACCTCTATGTAATAGTACCTGCTTAGATAAAAGTTCTCATTACTCCCCCTGAATAATTCACTCTCTGATTTGTAAATGTATTAAATTGTTTCGTCTGTTTTGAATTTTAGCTGTTCCTATTTTCTCTCTGGGTTCAAAGCTGTACCTCATGCTGTCTGAAAACAGGGAGACTGGACTAAGTAATATGGATGAAATGCATTAACATTCTTTAAATGAAGGATGTCTTAAAGTGTACAGTAGTTATGGACAAATATAATTACTATTCATTTGCAACAGGGAATAAGTGGGCTCTGTGTAAATCATTTAGAAACAAGCAACAGAGGAAAAATCAGAAACACCACAGTTTCTCTATGGTTGAATTATTGAGAAAACACAAAATAAATAAGAAAGAAGCAGTTTTCAATTTAGCTAAAATCCCAAGTAAGTCAAAGTAGGACACAATAAGAAAATGCGAGACCAATATTCTTTGGTATCAAAGCATAGATAAGTACAGTTTATTCAAAGAATACACATAATTTTGACACTTGACTATTCTATTAATATACTCCATCATAGTTTTGTGTTTAAAAGCTAAATATGCAGCCATATCTCAAAAGGATATAATTTTTGCATTATAAAAGAAAATTGTTTAAATATATTAAGATGGTAGAACAGTAATGAAGGCCCCTTAGAAAAAATTCCCAGTCAAGAATACACAATCTCTAGTAGGGAAAGGGACTTAATATTCCAGTTGGGTCAGAAAAATTACCTTCTCAAAAGATTACCCTGGGGATTACAAACTTTTCTCAAGTCCACTAAAGTGACAGGCAGAACAAATTAGTTCTTTAATGACATTTGGTAATTTACTTCCACACAATTCCCAACCCTGGCCAGTAGTTTACAGGGTCACTGTCATGAGGCTTCTTAAGTCTGTTCATTTTTCTGAGTTTCTCAAAAAAGTGTAACTTTCCCTTTCTGCTTCTTTTTTCTTTTTTTTAAACATGTTTACTTAAGACTGTGTTTCCCCAACAGGTTGAATCTTACTCCTTCCACGATTCCTCCTTTGTCCTGTCACAGCAAATTAAATTGCGTAAGTCTACGTTTCTCTTTCTCCTCTGTTTACCTCTGGACTGATGCTAAGATTTGCTGCTTGTTTTTGTTTTTTTTTTTTTTTTTTTTATGTCTTTTAAACTCTGATAAAAGTTTTACTGAGTTTTCATTTGAGTTAATTCTTAAATTATTTTTTTCTAATGAAACCAAGAACCCCAAGAAGGGACCCCAATTAGTAACACTCAGCAAGTAAGTCTCCCATAGAACTCCAGTTTCATTTTCAGTACTCACATGATGGTTAACAATCACAGGTAATCAGGTCCTTGGAATGTGATGCCTTCTTCTGGATTTGAAGAGCACTAGGCACACACATAGTGTACATACATAATACAATACTATGTACACACCCATGCACATAAAATATAATTTTAATTAAACAGGTATTTGGATAAAAAGGTATAGCTATTTTATAGAAGTGTTATAAGAAAAATCATTGTCCCATAGCCATTAAATCTTGAAGAAATTCAGCATTCATGTAATACCCCCCCCCCCAAAAAAAAAAGTGTCTGTTAAGCCAGGAAGAGGAATTCAAAAAATTTTTAAAGCATGGATGTTATGAAAATAATGTCAACAGCCTATTCAAGGATAAAATAATTCATAAACCCATCAGAATTGATTTGAGATAAGAAAACCCTTCTCCATTCACAGGATATAAATAGACAGGATTTTAGTGTCTTTCCTAACTTTATCTGAAGTGCTAATGGACCATAATTTACACAGATTACTTCCACTGCCCATTTAATTATCCTGTGATGTAGATTCCCTAAAGGAGCAGTTACTAGCAACCTTCCAAAAATAGAAGCAGGTCTTGGACACTGGTTCTGTCAACAAAGGAGGATTTAACAATAAGTGCATCAGTCTTTTCCAAGAATTGGTAGATGCTATAAACAGAACATTAGTTACTTAAGTGCTAATGATCCTTATTTGACATCAAAGAAGTCTGGAATAAATTTCTGTTGAACAGAGAACAGCTGACATTTTTATTTATACTATTACAAATGCAGGTTAAGATGTCCTGCATCTGAGTCAGGATAATTGGTTAGGTGAGATGCAGAAGTATGAGAGAGAGAAACCAGCTCAGACCTAATTAAGAAACCTTTGGAATAAAATAATATTTGGAGCTGGCACAGGCTACATATAACCCATAATTGCACACAAATTAGCTTAAAACTTGTAGCAATACAAATTGAAATTTTAACAATAGATACCTTCATATGTTACATATCTATATATCTATATATACCCCCAAATTTAGAGTAACTAACTGTAAAACTTTTATGATGCTGTAATAGTAATTTGGAATTCTATAATTGCATATTGGGTTGTCTCAGACACTGAAGACACTTCTTTCCTTGCTATCTTTTTCTTTCTTTGTTTGTTTTATGTTTTTTTGGTTCTTTGTTTGTTTGTTTTTTGAGACAAGGTTTAACTTTGTAACACAGACTTCTCAGGCTGCTCTAAAATTCAAAAACTGTCCTTTGTTCTGTCCCTTCACAGTACTGAAATTAAAGGTGTGAGCTAATATTCTCACTTAGAAATAACTTTTGATGTCATTTTCATGTTTATTGGATTAATTTTCATGCTGTATCAAAGAGGGATGAGTTGAAACATATGAGTTTATATGTATTAGAGTTTTGTAAAGTATTTGCAACAATTTATATAGATACTATATTGAATTTGTTGAAGAAAGGAAACCTGACTGGAGGCAAGAAAGTAATCACTTTTTGAAATAATTAGAGGAATATTTTACACTAGTAATATTACTAAAATTGAAAACATTTTTTATTTGGTTTTAAATTTAACTAATAAGATGTCTAGGTATCTATGCAGAATAATTTCTCCCTTTAAAATATTATAATTCTCATATAAAAGTTTAGGCAATGTTCTGTAAAATTCATAGATACACAGATAGATATATATAGAGAGATAATTGATAGACATAAATATATAGGGAAATAATTAAAGAGATTGTTAAAATACTTTATAATAGTCATATATTAATCATTGTAACTATACTGAAATTATTTTTCAGAAACATTTTAACAATACTCATTATTTTAGAATTATTTAAATAAAAAAATATTCTTAACATTAAAGATAGTTATATCAAACAAATATTGAAATACATGACTATCATTACAAAAAAGCAATTTCAGATTCATTTGTTTGTATGTTTTCCAAGACAGGGTTTCTCTGTGTAGCCTGGACCGTCCTGGGATTCACTCTGTAGACCAGACTGGTCTTGAAATCAGAGATACATCTGCATCTACCTTCAACGTTTTGGGAATAAAGTGGTATGCCACAGCTGCCCTGCTCACTTGTCATTCTTAAGCTTAAAATTTAATAATATAAAATGCTTTTAAAAATAGTCCATTAAGATATAGACTTTTATTCTAAAAGACATTTTTTTTTATTTTGTTGGGTTATTTGAAACAGTGTCTCGCTACATAGCACAAGCTGGCCTTAGACTCATCTTCTCTAGGACTCACAAATGTTGAAATTACATTGTTTGGGCCCCTTACCTCATTAAAGATAGATTTTTAAGTAGAATATTATTGGTTTTATTAATGTAGTAAAAGTGTTGCCCATTCTATAAGTACATAGTTCAAAGCTCAAATATTTTAATTTTTCAATTTCCTAATTCTTTATTTTTCATAAATATAATTCCACCGTTATCCTACCCAGGCTGCCAAACTATAATTAAACAACAGTGCATAAATTTCTCACATAGAGACCAAAAAGAAAGCCATTCTCTGATGAAAGACTCCAACAGGAGGTAGATACTGTGAGTGATTTGAGTTACTTGGGATTTAAGAGTTCAATGAAGTTCATTTTTAATTAGTAGTATGGCTTAGTGGGTAAAGGTTCTTGTTGCCAAACCTGGCATTTTGAGTTCAGTCCCTAGGACCTATACAGTTAGAACTTTGGAGAAAATTTCAAAAGAACTTGTTTTGAAAGTCATTCCCTCTCTTCAACACAGGCACCATGGAATCAGCATTGCACCTCTCCACATAAATAAAAATTAAATATATTTACTTAATTATATGTAATGTATAGCATTATATGTAATATTATATTTTGTCTATATATAAGCAAAGTAAAAATCTTTGATAATCTTGATCTGAAATATTTATGAGCAGAATTGCATGAAAGTAAATACTAAGCTACACAGATTTTAAAGCATCACAGGGAGAAGGAATAGTTGGTGCTAGTGTAAACAGAAGACACTTTCCAGGAATGTTGCTTTAGAGGAATGGAGACAACTGGAAAAGTAAATAGGGTGCCAAAAATTGTTTTGATTTTTAGAACTTAAAAATGGCAAGCAGCTAAACCAAAAGGCAGAGAAAAAATTAATGGAGTTGGGTGATGACCAAGGATAAAATCTACAAGGATGGCATCTCAGCACCAAGTGCAGAGATTGAGCTTCAGGAAGATTATCAATAAGAAAGAAAATCCCAGTGTGTGCACAGATGCATGTGAGGAGCAGAAGGGAAGGAGTGAACAAACATTCACAATTCTCTTCTTGTGATACTCAAAGCAACCTATCTATTGAGGATCTAGGGGAAAGCCATATACTTTTTTTTTTTTATTGAGATACAGT
This sequence comes from Phyllotis vaccarum, assembly GCA_033318265.1. Lineage (NCBI taxonomy): Eukaryota > Metazoa > Chordata > Mammalia > Rodentia > Cricetidae > Phyllotis > Phyllotis vaccarum. Next base: position 97,535,720 of record JARWLC010000009.1, read on the forward strand.
AGAGGTATTTATAAACACTCTGCACATATTTTACTTTTCTGTTTCCTCCACAGAGTTTTTTATGTATCTATTGGGATATGCTTCATAATTACACTTGGTCTTATCACTGATATACTGAACAATTCCTTTCAACTTGTTCTATGTCTTTTTATATCTGAAATATGAGGAGAAAATTATTTCTATGTGTGAATTTAATTTAAATTAAAGTTATAAAAACTTCTAAGAATCTAGATTGCACATAGGGAGAATTTTTTCTTTTTTTCATTTTTATTTAAATCAAAGAGGGTTTTTCTATTATTAAATTCATTTTCTCTTATATACTCTCTAGTGTAGATTCCTGCGAGTCAGTGAGGACCCATCCTGGTATGTAATTAATGATGCACACCATGTAAGGTATAATTGAATGCACCCTCCCTATTGCTTGCAGGTCAAGTACATGGTTCATGGAGTCAAACAGGAGGAGAAATTTTATGAATGATGCTCCCAAATGCAATCTAGTTCATAATGTAAATTTATTGCTGGGAAGATATTGTTTCTTGATGTGGGAATGTCTTCCTGTATGCTGTGAATGTTAATCTTTAAATAAAGGAGCTGTTTTGGCCCATGGCAGGCACCATAGAAAAAGTAGGTAGAGAATCAGGAGAAGCAGGGTGGAGTCAGACAGACCAGGCCAGAAGCCCAAAGGAGCAACATGTAAGGAACACAGGTGAGCCATGGGCCACGTGGCAGACAGATTAATGAGAATGGGTTGAGTTAAGATGTAAGAGTTAGTTAGCAATGTGCCTAAGCCATAGATCAAACAGCATGAACATAATATAAGTGTCTGAGTCGTTTTGGGGGCCTGAGCAGCGGCGGGTGGCTAAGGGGTCTGGGCTACAGGTCTGTGGGTCTGGATCTCTGGCTGCCTAGGACCAAGAAACCACATTGTACCAGTTTCTAGGCACATAATTATAGGCTATAAGGAAATGAGAAAGCAAACAGCTAAGTGGACAATATATACTAGTATTGATAAAATCCAAAGGTGACACCCTGCCAAGAGCTCATAAGGATATGACTGGAATCTCATGACATAAAATGCCAGCTTTATCTCTCTGAAAGTTATCTCACCTGTGGTAAATGAGTAATTTACTCTTTCCCTAAGTGCAAATGACCTTGCTCTTAGAAAAGGAATTTGATACTGAAAAAAGGAAGACCTGAATTCTCAAAAGAACCATTTTGGAAAGAATGTTATCCAGGCCCTTTGGATTATAGAATACTAATCTTCATCTCTGGTGGCACAGTTCTCTTGAGAGCTAGCAGTTGGAGAAAAGTAATCTTGTGATGGAAGAGTCCCTTTCATCATTCTGTAACTGCTGGGAGTGAGGAGGCCAATAAAAGAGCATTGCAGATCTGTGGGGATATTTTCTAATTTAATAAAAACAGAGATATCAGAGGGATCTACCCACAGTCAGTCTAGGACGGTCAGACAGTGGTAACTCACACCTTTAATCCCAGCACAGGGAATATCCTGGGAGTAGTGATCTATGCCCTTAATCCAATCTGAGTTCAAGGTCATTTTAGTTTACAGAAGGAGTTCCAGGCTCCCTGGCAGGCAGTGGTGGTGCCACGCCTTAACTGAGCAAAGAGAGTATTTAAGGCAGGCATAGAAAGACAGGCAAGCAGAAGAAGCCAGGAGGAGCAAGGCTGAGGGAGCTGGAAGACAGCTGGGTGAGAACTGACTGTGGTGTTTCTTCTCTAATATCTCCGACTTTCCCAGAGATCTGGATCTGGGTTTTCTTTATTCAAGCAACACAGATCTCCATGAGATTCTGAAATTCTAGATGATAAAAGGACCTACCATTTAAAACATTGACACATTTTATCCAATAAAAACAGAAGAATAATTAGGCCAGACTGTAATTATATATTCTTATGTCAAGGATACACATGAGTAAAGTTTAAAAGAGAATTGGTTTTTCTGAGTACCAATCATAAACCAATACTTTTCTAAATTTCAAAGTGACTCGGACTCTTTTAAAACATAACACTGCTTTTTTTTTTCTAATGTGAAGTTTATATATATATATATATATTTAATTTAAAGTATGGATGGTGATACATATGAGTCTTTAAAGTAGATGAAGAAGCCAGAATCCAAATATACCTTAGGCCTCCCAATCACTGTAAATATACCAAAGAAACAAGATTCAAAGCTAGATGTCTCAAGATAACATTTTCTTTGGTGATGTACTAGAAAGAATTGACAATAATCAGTTCATTCCAAGTGATGTCAGGACATATTTTAGTTCCCTGTGTGTAGATGATGGTAAGACTGAAGTTTTGCTTGGAGGATGCGCTACTGTTTTGCTAAGAAAACACAGCTGAATTCAAGGGGCAGAATATTAACTATTTAATTCATGTACATTTGATTTCTTTTACTTCTGGACTAAGTCTGTGTAAGTAGTTTTCATAAAATACTTTATCTGGTAACTTCTGGGGGTTCATTTATGATATGTAAGAAGCTCCCATGTATAGGGGAAAAAAGAAAAGAAAACCTTGGCAAATAAAAACCAATGACTTTACCAGAGACCCATCAAATAATAGATGTCTCAGAGAAGTCAGTACCATAAAATATAGAGACATAGGCTCAAACAGAGGAACAATGGGCGACTTTAGATGTAGAAGTAAAGGTACTAAAGTCAGGATTCTATAATCGGAACAGTAAAATGTCATTTTAATGAATTCCTGGGTTCTGAATATGAACTCAGGTGACAGTGAATTACACCCTGGGGATGGTGGTATGAGGAGAAGCCCCATCGTTGTATTTATCTTCAGCCATCCCATCAGCATCTCATATAAATCCGAAAAGGATTCTGTCATAGATTTGGTAGGACAGAGGGAAGAAAATACTAAGTAAAATAAGTCCAGAGAATTCTTCACAATGAAGACCTTTCCTGCAAGTAAAAAGACTTTCTAGAATCTTATTCCCATGAGTAAAGGGCATCTATTAAGTTTTAGCACCTGACAGTCAATTTCCCTGTAACACCAAAGAAGGTAGGGGGTAAACACTCACAAATGACATAGCCCAGGGACAGAAGAGTTACAGCTCAAGAACATTGTATAAAGTGAATTAAGTGAAACTCAGAAAAGCAAATACCACATCTTTCTCATTTATGGATACTAGATTTCATGAAGATATATGAGATGTTCACAAATATAAATGCTCATATATTTCAAATGAAAGCTGAAACAAACTATCCAGAGCAACCATGAGGGGTAAATGAGTAAAGGTAATGAAGAGAAAAGGAAGGTAGAGCTATGTTCTGGTTTGAATGAAAGTGTCTGCATAGGCTGAGGTATTTGAATACTTGTTCCCCAGTTGGTGGGGCTGCTTGGAGAAGTTACTGAACTATTAGGTGATCGGGCTTTGCTAGAGTCATTATGTTACTGGAGGTGGTCTTTGAGAGTTTTTAACCTTACCCCAATTCCAATTTACCCTCTGCTTCCTGTTATCTTTCCAATTCAGGTTGCGAGGTCTCAGGCCTGCCTTGCCATTCTGGACCTGTCTTCTGGAGGTGTGAGCCGAATGAGGTTTTTCTTCTATAAATCACTTTTAGTCATGGTGTCTTATCACAGCAACAGAATAGTAACTATTACAGGCTATAGGGGAGTATATTATCAAAGTACATTATCTATTTCTATAAAATGTTTTAGTGATATTTTAAGCTATTAATAAAATTTCTCTTCTATATCTTCAACTGTTCCCCCTCAATTTAAGGATGCATATTCGTTTTTTAAAAAACTACTTTTAATTATTAATATAATTTCTTTTAAATGCCCACCTCTGTTCCCCCTCCCTCCCCTTTTCCTTCTCCCCTCACCCCAACCCACACTCTGTCCACTCTTAGATGAGGTGAGACCTCTTTTGAGCAGTCAACACAGGCCAGCATATCAAATTGAGGCAGGACCCATCTCCTCCTCCTTGTATTAAGGCTGAGCAAAGCATCCCACCATAGGGAATGGGCTCCAAGAAAGCAGTTCATGTATCCAGGATATTTCCTGGTCCCATAGCCAGGGACCCTTCAACGGCTTGATTAGAGCAACTGCCTCCCTCATTCAATGGGCCTAGTTTTGGTCCATGCAGACTCTCCAACTGTCAGTTCAGAGTGAGCTCCCACTAGTTCAGATCAGCTGTCTCTGTGAATATCTCCATTGTGCTCCTGACTCCCCCTTGGTCCTCTATCTAGTCACTCCTCCCTCTTCTCAACTTAACTCCAGTCATTTGGCCATGTGCTGAGCTGTGGGTGTATCTGCTGCCATCAGTCATTGGGTGTAGGTTCTATGAGAGATGGCTCAGTGGTTAAGAACAGTGACTGTTTTTTCTAGAGGACCTGAGTTCAGTTCCCAGCAACCACATAGTGGCTCACAAGCATCTGTAATGAGATTTTCTGGCCTACAGGGACACATGCAGGCAGGCAGAACACTGTACATACTAAATACAAAAGATGTTTTAATAAAGCCTGTTAGCATGTGCAAATATATATATGTATATATGTATATATATAATAGATATAATTTTAAACAAATAAGAAAAATAAGCATGAAGAGAGACTGTTCATAGTTTTAAAGCTGGTATTTGGCTACAGTTCAAATTTAGAGTTTTAGCCAAAAACGTGTCAAAGGTTTTCTTTCATGTCAGTGTCTGTATTGTGGCATGATGGAAACTTTAAAAGGTGTATCTTCCATACACAAATCATTGAACATGGAGCAGTTGAACTTCTGCTTAGATAGAGCTTTCATTTCCATATTCTAGAGTCTTTGATACAGGAAAATACTCAGCATACTACCCAAGGAGAAAAGTAAACTCCAAGCCAGCTACAAACCCTTTAATCTACAACAGTGGTTCTCAACCTTCCTAAAACTGCAACCCTTTATTACAGTTCCTCATGTTGTGATGACCCTCAACCATAAAATTATTTTGTTACTATTTCATTATGCTGCTATGATAAATTGTAATGCAAATAGCAGTGTTTTCAAATTAGCTTAGCTAACTCTGCGAAACACAGCTAGAGAACTGCTGTTCTATGGTGATATATATGAAATGCTAGTGCCATGATGACACAAACCTTGTGGTGTTAAGCAAACAAAATCTAGTTTGACTTAAGGCCTACTTCATGAGGTAAAATTATATTGTTGGGTGACTAAGAACTGGAGAATTGTAAGCCCAGAGACCTAGGATAATACTTTTTTAATTAAAAAGTAAGAATTAAAATTACTACTGATGATGTTCTTCCATGCTCATAAATCAGTGCCTTGCTCAGTTATCATCAGGAATGCTTCTTCTTTTAGCATATGGGAACAAACACAGATATGCGCAACCAGACAATATGCAGAGAATGAGAAGCTTAAATTGGATATCTCAATCAAATCTCTCTGTTGGTGCTCAGGGAATCATTTGGAAAAGAAGACAGAAAGTGTCTCAGAATCAGAGAGCATCAGGGAAACAAGGCCTTCTAAATCAACAGGATTGATGCACATATGAAATCACAGAGACTAAGGCAACATGCACAGGGCCTGCATGTGTCTGTACTAGGAAAAATCCATAGCTGAAAGGAAAAGACAGAATGGGGATCCCTAACCCAGAAGCTCTCTCAAATTTTAACCACTGAGATAATAAAACAATGGTTGTCTCTTTATACATTAATTATCACAGGGGTTTAAAATTTTTTTTAAGTTTTTTAGTATTAATATGTCTATATGTGTGTGTGTACGATGTGTATTTGTAAGAACTATCATGTGTATAGATGATATGTATATGTGACTACAAGCACTCATGTTGGTATGATGTCAGAGGATAGTTTTTAGAAGCTGCTTCTTTCTTCCACAGAGGTCATAAGGATTGAACACAGATCATCAGTATCGCATGGCAAGTAATTTTTACCTCCTGAGTCATTGTAGTCTATCATCTCAATGAGTCAAATAACAAAATTTGAAAAATTTTGTTGCATGATTTCAAGACTTTTTAAGAAGTTATTATAACCAAGACATGGGTTTTTAATAAAAATTTAGAGGCATATAATAGAAGAATGGAATGTAGAGGTCTCTAAGGAATATACTGACATGTAGAGGCAAAGTCTTCACTGAAAGAGCAAGTTTGATTCAATAAAGAAAGGATAGGATGTTTATCAACTATTCATAAGGACTCTGGTGTCTTTATGAATTAATAACAATAAGCTTTAAATTTTGACATAGTATCTTTAATAGAAATGAGCTAAAAATATAGATCTAAATATAAATCACTACAACAGAAGTCATAGGAGAAAATATGTGACCTTGGGTTGGAGAATTAGCTTCAGATTAAAATCAAATATATGCTTTATGAAATAAAATGAGTTAGAATTTATTAAAATTCAACAGTTCTGCACTAAGAAAGTCACTCTTAAGAGAATGAAAAGATATAAACAGACTCAGGAGGCTATTTCTGGAATATATATCAAAATAACAGATGCATGCCCGAAATATACAAAACATTCTTTATACTCAACAAGAAGAAAACTAATTATCACATTTTAATAATTCTTCATATTAAATTAGATCAGGTTGATGAAGTCCCTAACACAGGCTACTTGCAAGGCAAAGAGAAGTTAAGCTACTTCACGGTTCTATATGTTCAAGACTGGGAAGCTTACATAGAATTTACATAGAGTTGGGACATGCTACTGAAAAGAATTGGGCCCCCTTAGGATTATTTTAGTCCATTTTAGGAATGGACTAAAAATGAACTCAAGGGCATTTTTTTTTAATTTAAAAGATGAACCCAGTCTGGCTGTCATGTGGAGGTGCAAAGCAGACCATTTAGTTATCCATATGGTGGACAAGCAGCTGCATCGTAGAGAGGAGACCTTAAGAGAATTATAAAAGTTTGAGGTTAGGAGGAAGCATGCCTATAACACAGGTAAGAAGAGCAGGAAAAGATATACTTTTTGAGTAATTTTGTAAAGCAGGTAGAATTATAAAATTGATTGTGACAGAAAATATGAGAAGGAAAAGTATATTATCTCATTAAGAGAATAATTATCCTTTCTATTATTTAGCAAGGTTTTGGGTGTATCTGCCATCCTGAGTAGTAGTGAGTGATAGATTTACCTGCCAACTAAAATGTAGGTCTCCACTTCACTCTGAACAATTAATGGAATTCAATGTTACTTTAGTTCTTTCTCTTCCCTGCTCTGTGTGTGTGTGTGTGTGTGTGTGTGTGTGTGTGTGTGTGTGTGTGTGTGTGTGTGTGTCTGTCTGTCTGTCTGTCTGTCTGTCTGTCTCCATCTACTCTCTTTTTCTTTCCGTCTGTCTTCCTTTCTCTAAATTTCTCCCTTTCTTTTAGATAGAGTGAAAGGTAACCCAGACTGCTTTTGAACTCATTATGTAACTGAGGCTGGACCTAAATTCCTACTTATCATAGTTTACTTTCCAAGTCACTATATCTGCCTCTTTTGTAATTTAATAATAATAATAACAATAATGACAATAATAATAATGATTCAAAGACAAACCATTCAGTTACTGGAATATGGATATCAGCCTCCATTAGAAGGTGATGTTTAGAATTTTCGAAGTACAAAAAAACTGTTTGCATTTGCAACCTGTAATGTTATTGAAACTAAACCAAATGTGAATACATTTGAAGCTCTGAAGTCTTTCTTCATTGACGTAAATTAGCTAGCAAAGCAAAATAAACAATATGATAATTCTAGAGTGTTGGGCTCATGCCAAGGAAGGTGAAATTTAATCTTAAAATGAAAAATAAATTGCAAGTTAGAGATCTCAACAATGTGGTTGTTTAAACAAGATCAAAATATTGATCACCTGTTGACATGTCATAATGAATGGGGAAATTCCACAAGTCCCCAACCCAGATGAAGAGTTACAGAGACTCAATGGCTGTTAAAAAGGGAAAATAATTTTTCTCCAGGAATGAACTCCCTGATAGGTTACTAATCCCAAATGGTCAGTTCTAAATACATGTACATATAAACAAGGCTAAAAGGACTCGGTGAGAGAGGGGGGGGGAAGTGTGTAGCAATGATAATTAAAAGGTTATTTTGAATTCCAGAGGCAGATGTGAAGGTACAGGAGGAGTTGAACAGAGGCCAGGGAGGAGTAAAAATGATAGAAATACAGTATTCGTATATAGAAACCTCATACATTTAATTAAAAAAGAATAAAATATATTTTAAGAAAGGAAAATAAGTTAGTATAATTCATTATTATTTTATTAGTTTTATGATAAAGATGACTAAGAAAAATGTCACATTCTAAAATTATAGCACAACCCTTAAAAATAAGTAGATAACATATGATAACATATTTCAAGGGCAACATTCAGACATTTAAATACCTTATTTCTATTTAAGGTATTTGTATAGAATGTTTTATTTGTCCTATGTGTAGACATGAATATGGGCAAATAGAAGCCATGGTCAGTCAGAAATTAGTTGAAACAATGGTGAGAGTGTTGATAGCTTTGCTTAAAACTACTGTTAATTTTTTCTTTTAAAAGAAATATTTTCCCTCTGAAGTACATACAACATGAGTACACAGGAGAAAATATATCTGCTGTCATGTAAAATATCTGTCCTAGTTGTCTACAGAGGAATAGTAACGTATGTCAAGTCCCAATGTTCTCATTCTGAACATGGAAATAATTATCACCATATCTACTGATATGACTTGTGAAACATGACAAGAAGGTGTCAATGAAACAAAATGTTACTTGTACCTTTATTGGTTTTGGTAGAAAATTAGAGCCTAAGAAGCACTTGTAAGAGAGGTAATATTTCTGGAAAGCAGAGGTAACTCAAATGCTTTGCTGACATCTGACTTTCTTGAATGTGCCATGGTACCTGACCTAGAATAACCCTTAAGGAGTTAAGCTTGGGCCACACTGTTTAGTAAACTTGTGCCTGATTCCCTATGTGGTGTTTTGAAATGTAGACTAGCATTAAGCTCTAAAATTTGAAATTTTGTAAACTGATGTTTAATACCCTGCTTAGAATCTGAAAAGATGGGGAAAAGGCAAAGCTAATGGTTTCCATCTGTCTTAGAGTATTATTGTTGTAGTTAGATGCCATGATCAAGACCATTCTTACATAGGAAACAATTTAATTGGGCCTAGCTTATGGTTCAGAGATTTAGTCCATTATCAGCTTGGCAGGAAACATGGTGGGCAGCTTGGGGGGGAGCATGGCAGCATGCAAGCAAACATAATACTGGAGAGGATCTGAGAATTATAATTCGATCTATAGTCAGCAGGAAGAGAGACTGACACTGGGCCTGACTTGAACTTCTGAAAATTAAAAATCCAATTCTGTGACATACTTTCTCCAACAAGGCATACCTCCAATAATACTACTCCCTGTGAGCTTATGGGGATCATTTTCATTTAAACCACCAAATCATATTATTGTATTCACATTATCTCCCTCCATTAATTTACCTGTCAACTTCTTTGTATCTGGCTTTGCCTAATTTTACCTCACATAGTATCTCGGGAATTTATTAATCATCCCTACAAATGAGCATTTATCTGGAATTACATTCCATCAATTTAACTGATAGATGTATTAGAAACCTGTCTTGATGATATACACCAAGAATACAGAGGCATAAAGCTTCACATAACCAGCAGCAGAGAATCCATTAATTCCTAGTTCCTATGTGTTTTAGCTACTTTTCCATTGCTGTGATGAAATATCATGACCAGTCCTGTAAACAGAAGTGTTTTGTTTGGGTTTCCTGTTTGCGAAGGTTAGAGTCCATGAAGGCAGAGGAAACACATGTGGTAGGGACAGATGAAAGCTCACATTTTGACCTGCAGGTGTGAAGGAGAGAGCATGTTGTGAGGGACTGAAGACTTTTGAAACTTCAGCTCCCATGCCTAGTGACACATCTTCTCTATCAAAGCTATATCTCCTAAATCTTTTTAAACAGTTTCATCAACTGAGGATCAAGTATTCAAATATATGAGTTGTTCTCATTCAAATTATATCAATGCATAAAATGTCATCATCAGGCTAACAGTCCAAATGTTCCTTCCTAAGCATGTACCTAGCATAGGCCCTATTCTAAGTACATTAATTAACATTAGCCCTATAATAAATAGGAAGGTTTTTCTTTTTCCTCTACTTATACATATTTTGGAGTTAGAGCTTTGCTGCACCCACATCCACCAATGAGAATTCTAATATACTGAAGTCCTAAACCTCAATATGACAAACTACAGGTAGGATCATCAATAATGTAAAGTAAGATAGGTTCGTAAATGTGGGGCCAGGAGATAGAGTTAAGATCTCTCTGTCTCTCTGTCTCTGTGTGTGTGTGTGTTTGTGTGTGTGTGTGTGTGTGTGTGTGTGTATGTGTCTGTGTGTGTGTGTGTGTGTGTGTGTGTGTGTGTGTGTGTGTGTGTGTGTGTGTATGTGTGTACGTACTAAGGAAATCTCTTGTAAAGGGACAGAGAGAAGGAAGCCAGGAAGAAAACCATCTCAAAGTATTGACTTTGCTGACATCCTGACCTTAGACTTCTGTGCCTCAAGAACTACATGAATATCAGTTCTGATCATGGAAGACATCTGGCCTATATTCTCTTATCAGGTATCAAGCCTAAAAACACAATCATATGCTCCATAGAACATTTCAGCCATCAGTAGACTACATATACTGAAGTTGTCTTGCAGGATCACACTGCAAAGTGACATCATATTCATCAGTTTATATAATCATACTTGGACACTATTGCAACTGTTATATATCATATTTATCAGTATCAGTATAAAAGCCATATTCTTAATTCAAAAGGAAAATGGAATAGTTTATTCTGCAACTAAATATGAGTTTCTCTGGCCCCATGAACACAAATTCAGGATACCTAAAATTTCATGTTCCAATGTCATAAGTGATTAATTTAGGTTTTATAAGAGAACAAAGAATGTTGTAAATAAACACACTTTTTCATCCTTGGTAGGGCTGTCAGATTGGTGTGTTATAATAGCAAAGTAGCAGAATCTCTGTTATAAGCCTCTGATGACACTCTTAGCTTTTGGTGAAAGTTCAGGGTCTGTTTATGTATTCTGAGGTATTTATCTAACAACGACAAGACATTGGGTTATATAAAGAACTAAGAAACAAATGGCTACTTAAGTAGCCATAGTAACTTAAGACAAACTAGTTGTGGGCCTGCAACATCTCAACCTTTCTATAATCATTAAAGTTGCAATCAGGCAATTAGTATTTTTATGCTGAGTATCTCAGCACAGATACATAGATTCTTTCTGGGATCTTTCTTTCATCAAAATTCATTCCCTTGTTAACTGATGCTCAGTCATGTAGTGAGACTTCAAGATTTTTACCTAGCTTATCCAGTGTCAGAACCTTATCTCAGCCAATGGATAATGACCAAGCCATAGCATAGCTATCCTTCAGTTCACCACAGTGAAGCAGTGGTATTTGTAAAATATTTCTTCTTTGCCCCTCTTAGGTGCTTTACTGTTAGATGTAATGCATTCTCACTGATTCCCAGCGTGGAAATGCTCATATGTTAGTTCACTCTGAATTAAAAGGAGCCAGTGAATCATTGTAAGCCAAGTCTCCCTGGCTTATCAGTGGAAATAGCCATTCCCAGTGGCATGGCAAGGAGGAAAGGACTTGAGTAGCTGTGTGACTTTCTCTCTCCCACAGATATATCACAGACAAAACGTGTGGCATTAATATAAAATAAAAGGTTGAGAAATTGTCACTTCAGTGTGCCCTGCCTTACACTAACTTAAATTCCCTGTTCTCAAAATTGATTATTTGAACATAACAGTAAAAGAGTAAAAATGTCTGTTTCTCTACAGACAATTGATTTTGTATGTATGAATTTATCTCAGTCGCAATGTTCATCTAAGTATATTAGCTATATTGGATTAACCTAGGATGTAGATAGACTATCTTGGATATGTATATCAAGCCTTTATTTTTTTGTCAGTACTCATTCACATCATGACATTTTCTTTAAGGCTGTAAATCAAATTACTCATTTGATCTGATATATATCTGATATATATTGTATTTTACTGGTTTCAACATTTTAAAGTCAGTGTCACTTTTTGTAAATTTTCTGAGCGAAAATCTTAGTCTTTTAAGTATTTGTTTTTATCCAAAATGTTTATCCAAAATTTATCAAGTGTAATTCCCTCCTCCTTTTCCCCGAGTGATAAGCAGAGCTCCCTTAAAATTTCATCCTTTCCTAGGAGGATCTTTGTATACCCTGAAGTCAGGTGACCCTTAATTCATATTTGTTCACGTCTTTCCATTTATGTTTTTCTCAAATATTGGTAAAGCTTTGACTAATTTCTTTACTGGCTATACATTATCATATTTACACCATCTAAAATTTATTCAGCATTTTTATTTATACTTTTCTAATTTTAAACCATTTTGAAAAACATAAATTTATTCTAACTCTGGTATTTTTTCAATGATTCGTTGTGATAGTAGGAAGAATACAAAAGTACATATCTCTACCCTTCACTGTCTTGGGTCATAATTCTGTATTCAAATCTTTTAGGATAGCATTGATCCTATTCAGTGGGCCAAGGCTATGCCCAATTGGTCAATGACTTGAGACCATTAGTCTAGTCATTAGGGTGGTTCACAAGGTCCTCATCTCCTGTCAGTAATTTCAGGATTCTAAATTAACAGAGCACATGTCTGTGAAGTTCAGTGCTGTGTGTACCCGCATGATTTCTTTCTCACACCCTTGTATTAGAACCAACAAAAATGCCTATCCAGTCATGCTCCTGCAGCTTCTGGGGTTTATATTTGATTTCCTATTTTACTATTCTCCTTCATTATATGTGGTTCTCTGAGAACAAGAACACACAGGTGGGCCCTTCCTTCTTGTTTTATAAATATTAAATTTTTTCTGGTGTTATAAAAAGATTGAAATGAAAATTCAGATTTTCCTAGGGGAGAAAAAAAAAAGAAGAATGACAATTTTCAATTACGGTGCTGTTTTATCACCAAAGCAGTATTGTTTGCCTGATGACTTTGTTGACTGGTGTCAGGATAATGCCAAGTAAGTCGTGTTTTTCTAGCTTAATGCCACCTGCTGAGCTAGACAAAACATTGCTTTTCACATGCATTACAAAAATAGTAGCTATTAATTGTGCTGTTCAGCCCTCAGTTGATCAAGCTAGAGAACACACAAAATACGGCATGTACCATTTAGGAAGTAATCACTTCTCTCAGCTCTGCAGCCATTAATTCATAGCTTTGATCTCAGACTGGGTAATATTTGCTATATGTTTAATAAATATTTACAAATTGTCTATGAATAAAGCAAAATTCTAAAGTGGTTGAGGCCATTGGCTGAAGCTGGCTTCAGGATTATAAAATGCTGCGATTCTTATCCCATTCTGATGTATTAGGGTGCTAGAAATCGGTATTTAGTTTTAACCATGAACTTGTGCTCATCAACAGACTGTTTCCTCCAAGAAGCATTTCTGGGTCTATGTGCCATTGCAGGCTGGCTATAATCTAGGCACGAAGTAAGAAAAAATAAGTTAGAGTTGGATATAAAGACCTTGCTGTTTTTGAATTTTATTTTAATTTTTAAAACTATATGTATTTGTATGTGTATTTGTGTGTGCATCTGTCTTTGAGGTCAGGATGAAGATGTCAGATCTCATTAGGCTGAAGTTATAGTTGGTTGTTAGCCACTGAGCATTAGTGCTGGAAGCTGAACTCAGATACTCTGGAATAGAGTATATATTTTTTAAAAAGCACATGAGTGATAAGAGAAAGGTTTTTAAAATATTTAATGGAACTAGACTGTGATGAGCCTTAAACATAACACTGAGGGACATAGATGGAGAGTGTGCCACTACAGACATTATCCAAGAAAGTGATGCAGTACATGTCTGTTTTTAGAAATGTCATTTTTGGGGTCACAATTCATATGACAAATGGGTAAAAGGAGGAGTGTGGATGTAAGGGGAACAGACATATTTCACTATAGAAAGTACCAGTCTGAAAGAGTGAATACATAAGTGGAGAGAGGAAGCATTCACCTTAAACATAGAAGAAGTTTGTTTTACAGCTGATTGTTAGGGCTAATCCTGAAAGGTATTTGCAAAGTGTGGTTTAGAATCACAGAAAATTATACTATATGCCTCTTGGGAAGCCATTTATATTGAAATTTGATCATTGAATTTGTCACTTGGCAGGCTTCCTTTTATTACAAAAAGCTGATTTAGATGTGATAAATGGAAAGGGAGATAGAGAGGTTTTCTTAACAAGAGATCTTAACAAAGAATATATAGTGTGAAATATGGTCTTATGCCAGCTGTATCTGGCAACGTAATCATCAAGGGGTGATTTTACATTCAGGCTTTCTCCTACTCCAGAGATTAATGTGCTGATGGGTTCATAATCCAGCAGCACTAATGGGACGTGGTAAAAATTTGAGGTAGAAATGTGATGAAGAAAGCTCGTCTTTAGACCATATCGTTGAATGAGATTTCTCACCTATTATCCTTCCTATCTATACCTTCTTTTTTTCCATCACTAGGTGAGCCATTTTGGTTCAACACATGCTGGGTACCATCGTGATCTAAAGTGTAATGTTTGGGTTCAGAAGTATTGAAGCCAAGTTAACATGGGCTGAAACCTCTGAACCTAGCCCAAAGACATCCTTTTATCTTTAATTTCTTTTGGGAGCGATTTTGTTATAGGGATAGAATGTGACTAATATTCTCAGAAGATAAAGGTAATTTTTTGAGACCTCAGTAAAGTCACTTGAATACTAATGGCTTTAAGTAGGTAATGTTGCCCCTCTTTAGTATCTGAAAGAAAAGTAAGCCTAGAGATATGATACTATTTGTCAAAGCTCAAATTTGCTATACTTGGTTCTGCTGGTGACAGAGGTGCAGTCCAGCAGCAGCTGTGCTGTGTCATCAGAGTTCCCAGGAGCTCCCTGCTATGGCCTGTCTTCTTTTTTCAGTGTTAGAAATTAAATCCAGAGTCTCATGCATGCCAGGCAAGCACCGAACTCTAGCCACAATCTTCTTGAAGCAATGGAGAAAACTGTAAATAAAGAGCAAGGTCTCAAAACAGAAATGTTCCCAAAAGCTAGAGGATTTACCAACCTTGTCCATTACAAGGTATGCAGTACGTACAGCAGAACTCAACTAAATTTATGCCTGTGGAATAAATGCCCATTGTGTAGATCATAATTGGCTCTAGATGGAAATGTGATTTCAATAAAAGAAATAATCATAGTCAATAAATACTGTTATTTTTAAGAGATTCACTATATCTAATTTATATGGTTACTGCATTTGAATCTATAAAACCATATTCTATGCACTTGATAATAAAACATAAATCTTGTGATAAACTTCTCAGTATTGGAATCTGTAGTTTTCAGGCTCAAAACTAATGGAACACAAAGTTTCTTTTTAATTAAACACAATTGTAAAATGAAGCAGGATTGAAATTCAAGTGCAGCTCCAGAGTTAAGCGGCTAAATTTAAGGATAACTGGTTGATAGTCATCAATACAGGTTGTAATGGCAGAAGTGTGGTGCTGTGATATAAAATGTGTGGACTCATAGTATAATTCAGTGCAGTGCTTAGCCAGTCAGTGACAGTGAAGGGTGGGGTGCTCTCCTCTAGAGTACAGAATAGAAAAAGACCACATCCAAACATCAGTTTCCAAGCACAAACCAAATGCAGAGACCCATTATAATGCACTACGATTAGATAAACGGGCCAAATCTGGATTGGTAAGAAATAGCAGCAAATAGCTTTTCAAGTATTAATTTGAAGAGGTAAAGGAAATCAATCTCAGAAATAAGTCAGTGGCTTCTTTCTGTGGAACAGAAATCAGTGGGACAGATTTTGGCTGTTAGCTTGGAGAATGTACTCTGACCATGTAGGATGAGGGAGAAGGCTAAAAGCAAAACTGATTGGTGCCATGTTTGCCAAAGGTTCAGGCATGTGTTTTCCAGGAACTGGCCTGCCAGAGCCTTACAGTAAGACCTCAGATCCAATCCCCAACGCTGGATACCTAAGACACACTCTAAAAGGTGGTAGACACTAGAACTAGGTGTTAGCCAGGAGATAGGAGGATTTTGTGCACTGTGCTTCTGTAGACTGAGCCAGGGCTTGTAAATGACAAGTAAGCACTCTACTACTGAGATATTATACAACCTTTACTAGAAGAACTTTGATGGAATTGTTTTTTTAAAAAACTTGGAAAACTTTGAGGAAATTTTCTAGAAACCATTGTTCTTGAAACAAATTAATAAAAATAAAGAAAATCTCTTTGGAAAAAAAATGATAGCATATACTTTTAACCATAGAGCTAAAAGATGCAAAGACAGAGGTATCCTGGAAGTTTGAAATCAGCCAATCCAGCAAATCATCAGGTTCCAGGTTCAGGGAGTGATCTTGTCTGAAAAATCAAGGCCGAAAATGACTCAATAAAACACCTGATGCCAACCTCACACTTTTATGTGTATCTGGACACACATACATGGACAAATACACACACACACAAACACACACACATACACACATACAAACACACAAACTCATTCAAACACACTAATTTACACAAACATGTACATCAGAAAAAAAGGGCAGAGAATCATTTTGAAAAATGGAGTATTGTAAATGTTTTTACATTGTGACAGAAATTCCTTCAATTATTGCCATATTTTTACTTCCACTAATAAGCAAAGAGGAAAAATGTACCTAACAAATTATGTGAACATGTGACTAAGAACATTTCTACCTAGGGTTTTAGAGTTGTCTCCTACTTGTTCCTTTCTGCCTGTTGTAAAATCTGAAATGAGAAATGTATCCTGTGGGAGGAATTGCTCATGTGAAAGATCTGGGACTTAATGGTGTTGAAAATCAATGAAAAAATGATATGAATTTAAGAAATGGCTTCTAAACAATGGCTAGAGCTTGGCATTTCTAGAAAAAAAATGTAGGCTGAAGATAAATCTTAAACTAAAACAGGAAAATTAAAAGTGTTAGAGCAGAATACTCATGTGGACAGTGGGTGCACTAAAGAGTGTAGCATAACTCATAGGCTTTCTTAGTTAAACTCTAGAGTCATATTTTCCTAAACTGGATCATCTGGGCCCAAGGCAGAAATTCTTATTCCAAGGAGGATTTTAGGTGTGTCTTTTTTTCCCAGTGTACAGGATAGACCACTTTCCACTTCAGTTTGTGGGTGAATTTATGCCCATGGAGAGGCATTGAAGGAAAAGCCTTACCTACACTGGAGCCCGATTTCTGCCTTTAAATCTGCATCTCTGTTTTGTCTTCTCAGCTTTAAGACTTGAGTGTTACCAACATGAATGAATGCCAGTGGGGATGATATATTATTTCCACAGTTGTGTTTCAAGCCTCTGTGGTTTCTGGCTTGTTTTTTCTTAGGATATTTGCTCTAAGAAATTCCAAGTGACATCATGTGAGGACTTTCAGACAGCCCTAAGGAGTGGCATTATAGAGAAGAACCCATGTATTTGCTCATAAGCAAATCAAGGCTAAGACTTACCAGAACCTGTATAACATCTCACAGCCACATGATAGTCCAGTAAAATGACTCAAATTAAAATCACCTATTGAGACACTGTAATCGTGGGTCTATGAAATATCTCCTTATGTTCATATGCCAAAAAGCTTGATCTCCAACTGGTGGCCCTATCTTAGGAGGTGGGGCTGTATTGGAGGAAGTCATCACCAATCGTGTACTTTAGAAGGTTAGACCTGTTTTCTGATGACTTATTCACTTTCTACTTATTGTCCCTATGTATAAATAGCCTTTATGTCCATATGCTCTCATGCCATGGTGTCTTATGTTACCACAGGTCTAGAATGAACTGAGGAAAGAACTATAGACTAAAACTTTTGAAATGTTGGACAACATAAATTCTTCTACACTTTAAGTTGTTTCTGCGAGGTATTTTGTTACAGCAGAAAGAAGAATATTTATCGAATATAATCAGTGATGAAATTGTGATACTCAAAGTTCTGAGAAAGTAGTAAATGCTTTTCATCTGAGGCTATTAAACTTATGTGATTTATTATTTACAATAATGCATTCAATGATGTTTTCAATGTCTTTGAGGCCAGTGTTAAACCTAGATCATCTAGGGACTGGAAGATCTGCAATTAAAGACACTGTCCAGATATAATATGAGCTGTCGGTCATTTCACATGACATGGACAAAACTAGGCCCATAGACTTTTTCTCATGGAAGAGTGGGGGTCCATGAGGTCTGACTCATCCCTGAGAGTCTATTTTCAGGTACCTGTTTGGGAAGGGAATGTGCCATCTTTTTATTCAGTGGTGTATTGACAGATAGGTTCTTTATATTCTAGGATATAACTTCCAAGCCACTCATGAAAGCAACTCTAAGTAAGCCCAATAGGTCACACTCAAAAGTGACTTGTAAAGAACATGCTCATCAGGGAAGTGGGACTAAGAGATGGGGCTATCTTAAAAATGACTAAGGCTAATTACGTGAATATATGAAGCTATCCACAATTAAAACTAAGCCTATAAAAATGTCTCTGTTTTAGAGGTTAAAAAGTTTTTCGTCATTTTTTTATTTTTTTTATTTGTTTATTTATTTTATTTTATTTTTTTTGCTTTAAATCAGGGCATTCCATATTCTTATTTTCTAAGGTTTGGAAAAGAATTTCATCAATTTTTACATCTGTAACTTTAGATTAATATGAGCAGATTATTACTGGGGAAAGGAGCATTATAAGACTTAGCTGTATTATCACTAAAATTTTACTTCTGTGGTTTTATCGTTTATTTTTTTGTTTTGATTTTTCTGTGGGGAGAAACTTCATTCTAGCAGTACAACTTTTATAGATACATCATCCTGGCAATTCTTTAAATAATAAAAAATTAAAAAGAAGCTATTTAGAACAGATGGGTACATAATGCATTTTCCTCATAAATTATTAAATTACTTATTTAAACAATGCTGGAGTTGAGCATCAGTATTTAATAATATTCATCCTTATCTACCAGTTAAAATTTTTGAACATACTTAATTATCTAAAATGTTAAGATCTTGGCGACACTAAAAAAATTCAGGGAAATTATTTATTTTTGATTGAAAGCTTTTGATTTGTGGGATAAAATTTCTATAGAATAATTTCTTACGTTAGGATGACAGGACAAGATGGCCCAGTCACAGATTCATCTTATATCTATTCATATTATCAAAGAGTGAAGTCCAAAATCATATCGTAATATGAGAGACTACATAGGATAGAATATATGTTGTTCAGGAAAATTTTGAGTCGAGTAAAGAATGGGCTTACAACATGGTTATTTCGCACATAGCTATTTGTAGGAATGTGAAGATCACTTTTTATTGCTCTTTGTGTCTGGTTGCTTTTAAAATTCATCTCCTTCCACTCTTTACTAGTCTTTAGAGCATGTAGAAAATAATGTTTATTCACTTCTTGCTTTCTAAAATATAAATTCTAGTACTAGAAATATTAAATGAAAGAAGAGAATTAATAGTTGTTTAAATTTAGTAATAATATCAATATTTGCATTTCTTTGAATTCCATAACACAGTACCCAAGGCAGTCTATCTTGAATACTAAAATCTTATCAGTTTCAAGTTCTGAAAGCTAAACCCAGAAAAGCTTCAGTTAATCCCTTCCAACTTTCCCAAACAGGCCTTATACAGGAGAAACTGGTACTTGAAGAGCATGACTTCAAAATAGATTTATGAATTTAAATACATCTGCTGACTAAGTTCTATGGAATAACTCCATAAAACCCACCATAACTTATCTTTATAATGTGCTTTTGTACGTTGGAAGGATACTTTTTATTATTTTTGTACCTTGTTTTGTCAGTATTGTTTTATAGTTTTCTACATAATGTGTTTTATTTTATTATTATTCCTGCTATCTTAAATATAAATTGTATAAACTTTTGCAGGGCAGTCTAGTACATTCATGTGTCTTCTGCAACACCACAATAATGACCTTGTGTATAAACAATGTGACTGACTTCAGTGAACTGTTTTCCAGTGGCCTTGTGTATGTGAGCACTTGTGAATGGCTTGTATGAATGTCTTAGGGTCTTGGCCTTTTGGGAGATGACGGTTGCCTACTTTGTTTTCTAACAATGTCAGATAATCACAGTTAAAAATCCTGGTCTACACCACAATCAGCCATAGTGATAACTGTTTATACATTCTACTTTTGGTTATGTTACAATTTCTTTGCATATAGATGTTATTTCTATGTTACTGTCAGTGTTATTGTGTCTATTATTTTAAATATGTATGTTGTCACTAAATTGTCTTAAGTGGCCTATGAAGTCTTCTGTAATTATTCAAATAAATCCCTCTTTAAATGTAAATAAATTTCTTTTGAACAATTACAAAGTTAAGTTTTCTAGATTTCTATTTCATGGATTTTATTTTTTAAGATTTCAAACATTAGGAGTTTTTTTTTAAAAAAAAAATATTTATTTTTATTTACGTATATGACTACTTGACCTGTTTGATCTATGCTACCCCTAGTGTGACAGGTTTCTGAAGGTACCAGAAGAGGGACTTGAATTCCTTGAAACTGGAGTTACAGGTGATTGTGATCTGCCATGTGGATGCTGTAAACCAAACTGAGTTTTTCTCATGAACCATCTTTCCTGACTTCATTTAAGGGATTATTGATCTACTGAAATTCCAACCATTAGAATTGTGGATTTCAGAATTTTGTCCTTAGAGATTTGGCATAATTTTATTAGGTTGTGAAAAGAACATTTATTACTGGCCAGGACTGGACACTCATAATGGATTTGGTGATTGTGACTGAGAAGAACTATGGACTTCTTGACCATTATGGAAGGGGTAGTGTCTGAAAAAAATAGAAAACTTTGTGGTAAATTTAAGTGTGTTTTAATTGAGTAAAGTAATGCACTACAGGAGTTAAACATATAATAGACCTTGATTGAAATCTCAATTCCTTTTTCCAAGTAAATTACATTGAATAAATAGTACAAGCTCTGTTAATTTTAGTTGTGTCAATCACAAAAAGACATAGTATGTTAAATAGATATTACAGTTAAAAGCAAAGAAAAAATATAGAAGGTCCTTACTTACCATGTTTCAACTCACAACTTTCAACTTCAGGATGATACAAACATTATGCCCATATAATAGACAATTTTTATTCTGTTTGGATCTTCTTCCATCTTGCTAGCTTATGGAACACTCATTTCATGAGATGTCAGGCATCAATAGTGAGCTAAAATTGTAAATTAGACACTGCATTTCAAGGTGAGGCAGCCTGAACTCTGCAGTGAGATGTGGTACTAAGCGGTGGTGTTTAGTAGAAAAAGTGCTTCAAATACATTTTGATGTATGAATTTTTCTGCTCTCTAGATTTAGTTAGATATGATTTCTTCTCAGGTAAAGAGATTTCACTATGTGAAACATTTGGCATTATGCTGGCTCTTAGAAAAATGCTTAAATAAATAAAATTCAGATTTTTATCACTGTCATCATTAATAAATTTTACTTGGAAATCAGAAAAGATATATTCACATAATTTTAATACATATGACTAATAAAACTAATAATATTATTAGTTAATAAGTATATTAACATATGTATCAAAATGTTTGAAGTCCAAAATTAATAAAACATATAAGGGATATTGTAGGACAATCAAATGTCTTAATATTAAAACTATAAAATGCTTTTAAATACATTAATTATAAGTTATGTAATTAATGTAAAAGTGTGAATAATATATCTGACTAAAATTAAGACATGACAAAATTAAAATATTAAAATTTCTGGAAGTTATGCTGACTGCCAAGAAAACACATTTTTCATTTCATTAAACGTTTCATTATGTTTTCCAAAATATTTCTAAGGTATTATCCCACTAATTAATTTTTATAAGAAGAGAGTACTACATATTATCAATGAAAATTATAGAAAAATCTTTTGCAGGACCATTTTGTTCTTTGTCTTAAATTATGATCCTTCTTTTAGTAAAGTCTAATTTTTAGCATTTAATTTTGTATTTTCATCTAAGATGATACTTTAAAAATTATTTGCTATACACAGCAGGTAGAAGAGAAAATTGCCTATTTAAAAATCTCTATGGTAGGATGAAGTTATAAATACAACACCTAATCATATGGAATCCTATCTATTCTCTCACTGAGAGTTAGATACTATTTGTAGTGTTTTATAAATCTATATTTATGTATGATGTATCTTAAAATGTCAAATACTTCTTATATGTATCAAAAGACTAGGTACATCTCCTCAATGAAGGAATTATTATACACCCTGTGTTTTATAGCTGTCAAGAGAATAAATAGAGGAAATTGGAGAATAATCTATGTAGGTTTTTAATATAGAAAGACAAGTGCTTAAAAATAAAATGGAAAAAAATCTACAAAAAATTTCTCTTCCCATAGCTCCCAGGTTCTACCAGTGGTCATTTCCTAGGGCAGCTCGTTGTTGATAATGCTTTGGGCTGTAGGAAGGATCCCAGGACGTGATTCCCCAAAGAAGTTCTGTGAGCAGTTCCCTAGCAGTGACACTTTGATTTCAAGTAATAATGCAAACAAAGGACGTAGTTTCATCCACAAAATACACATTGATAAAAAAGGAGAAATAAATAATGAGTAAGATTTTGTATGCATCACTTCATCCATTGCTTATATTTATAAACAGTTCTCCATGACTGTGTATATGTAACTATGTACAGCTGACTATAAAGTGACTTGCCTCATTCAGATATAAGTTGATTGCTAAAAAATACATTAATTAGATAAGATTATAAAATGTAACTTAAGATTACTAATAGAACACATGTATATATATATATATATATATATATATATATATATATTAACACCAGACAAGATGCTCCCAGTGATGTCCCAATGGGCTATCTTCTGAAGCTGAGTTTCATCCTGTTCACGTAAAGAGAAGATATTGCATCTGCCTTATGCGTGTGTGTACATTTAAACCCTGACTGTTTATTGCCCATGCCAAAAATTTGTGATTGCCCACAAATTTTAAAAGCAGATCTTAAAACCTTTTTCTCTTTGGTTTGCTTCCTGTTGTGTTTGAGACATTTTTAAAGCCACCTGCCGTTCAGGCTTTTCTTGGAGAGATAGAAGAAAGTATTAGTCTTGACAACTTGTTTTAAGGCATGTTTTAGTTTCTGTCTGAAACACGGTAAAAAAAAAAAAATCACAGATGAACATCTTAGCTTGTCTTGACTGTTGGGTACACTGTATAGACATTTTCTAAAAGCAAAATGTAAAATTGGCCAAGGTTTTAAAGAGGGTTGGAAAACCATTTTCTGTGAAGGGCCAGATAGCAAGCACTGCAAGTTGCTTGAGCTGTACAGTTCCCATGAGAACAGTCAACTCTGCCCTTGTAGAATAATACTGCAATATAAATGATGTGGTGAATGAGTGTGGCTGTGTGGAAAAGGCAGACTGCAGTCAAGGACTGTCCCCTGGAGAGAATTGACCTCACACTCATTTGTTTTCCAATCTTATGGTCCATACCAAAATAAGCAAACAGATAATAAGAATATCAAAATGCATATAGATTTCAGGCTTCTAATACTGGCATGGAGGAATGGAAATTTAGATTATTTTAATGTATCTTATTTCAATAATATGATTAACTAAAGAAATTCTTGAAAATAATTTCAGAACTGATAAAATACAATTTCTAGAAAGAATGGCAATTGGTTTTTTTTATGACAAAACCCTGAAAATGGTAGTTGAATATTAATTTTTAAATTTTTATCAAATGTAATTTCTCTTTTTCACATTTTATCTGAAGTATTCTTTTTGAAACTATGATCAGCTCTTCCATAGCTAGTAAAGAACTTCAAATTCTTGAAAACATAGAGTTTATAAAAAAATTATGATATGTTAGTAATCTGATACTGCAATTTAGATTAAGTGTGTAAATTCCTGAGTACCATGAGACATGTTTTAGAACTGTTCATAAATTGCTGCCCCTACACTTTAAAATTTTAATTTTCAATACTGGAGAGGTGAACAAACATGAACATGTCTCTTGAATACAAAGAGACAATAATATGATGCCTTCAGGTCTCGCTGCAATGGTTTGTGTGGTGTCATGTGTGGACAAGACAAAGCACACGTTCATCCTCCTGTCAGCTGACTATGCTGGGAGCAGTAGCTGTCCCAATGATATTACTTTCTCTGTATCACTAGTATTGTGACTTCAAACATATGTCACCTCATCTGAATTCTCACAAACAGGTTCTGGGGATCAAAATAATATCCTTTGGCTTCCAATGTAGAATTTTACCACTTGAAGTATCTCCTCATGTACAGTTTGGACCCTTCGATTGAAGGCCCTGTTTTCAAAACTATAGTTTACAGAAGGATACCGCTGAAAAACACTCTATAATCTGATACAAGTACAAAACTCAACTCTCTTGGCCATACATTCATTTTATGCTATTAAATGCATGTACTTTGTAATATAGGTCCAATAACCAAGATCATGAAAAATGAATGAATAAATAGCATATAAAATATGTATGTAGAAATAGGCAGATCATATGGTAGACAAGTGTATGACTATATGTTCCTACAGAAATAATTCATATTTAGTATAGATGATATTAAAATCATTCATTTATATATCTCTCCCATTAGATTGTAAGATCCACAAGGGCAGAGAACTATGGTTGATTGACATTTGTACGTTTAAAGGGTGTTATATAATAGATTCCCAGGGGATGTTATTAAATTCTGTTAAAAATTTAAAAATACAAAAGAAAGTAAAAGAATATTGGTATAGGAATCAAGCTTGTTGAAAAAGGAAGTGTAAAAATCTATTTAGACTAACTATTCTCTTTTAAATAAATGTGTACAAATGATCCTCACACATACTCAGGAAGATATACCTGGTGTTTTGCACTGAGCAGTCTGAGGGGAAGGGCCATTGCCCCTTTCTTCTGCATATGCCTTCAGTTTCCCACTTTGACAAATAACTCGTAGAGCCTCACTCCCTCTTCTCCCGTTAGCAGGACTTTATATGCATATACTTCATTTATGATTTGCTTACTGAAAATATTTTGTTACAGACCTATCCAAGATTTTGAAATTGCAACTCAATATTGATTAAACACAAAATTCATGTTCAAGAATTATGTAAACTTATAAAATAAAAAAAAATCACACAAACATCCATTTTAGAATTGTGAGTTGGGTTGCATTTATAGCTAATTTTGAATAGGCAAAAAATAAAATTCTTGGTGTCACTTCACCAGGTTATCTTTACATGTCCCCTTTATGCTTTCTTACCATGCTTGTTAATCTATCATATTGAGGTCTATACCTTTCTATATATATAATTACATGAAAAACAATAGTGATACTAATAAAATAGTTCCCTTACATTCCTTGGGCTACAAATTATCTTCCTCAATTTGCCGTTGCATTACTTTTTACATTGTGATGGACCCTTCTCTAGGTCTCAAAGGCTCAGTCATGCATTCTCTAATTCACTACCCTTCAAAATACCCACTGTTTTGTAAAATTCCCCTGTGAACAACTGTATCTCTGAGTTCCACAGTAATGATTTGGAGCTGGCTAGCATATAAATATGCACAACTTATGGCTTTGAAATAAGAGCTTTAAATCATTGTCAAAGGGAATGTTGCCATTTCAAAATAAAACATTTGCCTTCTTACTACAGTAAGTAGTACATATGTTAGAAGAAACTTTTACTGTTGTACAAAGATGTTGGTGCTTACAAAATTCTATTTGATAAAACGACATCCACAGAAAATAAAAAAAGAGGCAAAGCAAAAAAGAAAAGATTTGAATAGGAAGCTGTATGATATTTTTAGAACATCACAAGTCTTGTCCATTGCATCTTAAACCAGGGATTAAGGTAAATATTTCATACTTTGATCACTTTAAATTGAAAACTAATTTTGCTTTGGAATTTTCTCTAAATTAGATGACCATAGAAAAGCAATTTTACATCCTTAACCTATGAAGAAAGTGAGTGTTAGTGTAAAAACTACACAAAGTTAACAGTTTGTATTGCTGTCAAAAATTTATCTTTTCAAGATTAGAGTATATGTGTGTGTGTGTGTGTGTGTGTGTGTGTGTGTGTGTATATACATGAATATTCTGTTCTACCTACAAATTAGTGATCCATACAGAAACCGAGGAGTGAAACAGTTAAAACATGCAATCAAGAGAATGAAGGAAGTCTTAAACCACCTGAACCTCCTCAGTTTTTTTTTTTTTTTCCTGTAAAATACCTAATTTACTACTGTTTTCAGTAGGAGGTAAAGTTACAGATAACAGAGACTGGAGAAACGGCCTGAAGATAGGAGTACTTGTTGCTTCCAGAGGACCAAAGTTTGATTCCCAGCACATACATTAAGTGGCTCCCAAAGCTCAAAATTCCAGCGAGATCCAAAACTCTCTTCTGACCTCCACAGAAATCCACACAAACGAGCATACATATATACACATAAATAAAAATTAAAAAGAATTTTTTTAAAAAAAAGAAGTTTCAAACACTAACAATGAAAACTACTAAATCCTAAGTGAATCACATGCCATTTGATCAATCCACCAGTGAGTATCCAGGTTGGACCATGAAAGAATTTAATTTAGAGTTTAACTGTGTCTACCTTTACAGTGAATAAAAATATTATAAAGATAAAGTGCTGTAATTTCAACAAACGTTTACAGTAAATACCAACAAATACCTACTGGCAAGGTATATAACCATGTATTGTATGATAGGTGCACATATGAAGACAATCTTATAAAATTATATGACAGCAGTAAACTTTTTGTCTATTGATAGTAATTGTAGTGTGCCATCACAATGAACTCTTATGTTTACCGTAAACTTGGCACAAACAAAATTATTGCATTGCCAGTTGTAATATTGTATAGCTCATATATAATTGTGAATAGTGAATAATATTTGATAATGACAATAAGCCACTACATTACTGGTATAACCCCTATGCTACAAAATTACTATGTGCTGTGAAGTCGGCTGGGTTGTTGGTAAGTTGGCTGTACCAAGTAGTCTATCTATACTTTAGGCTGTACCATATGACCTAGCTGTAAAGTGTGCTATATTTCTCGTTTTGAGAAAAATTCTCTGTGATATATAAGGTCTCTTGCTGAAAAGGTTCTCTGAACTAGTGTCAATTAATGCTAAAGGACAAATTTATTGTAGTAGCATAACTGAAAGTTAAAGCAATATTGTTTTTAGTGATGTAATAAAAATATTTGTGACGTGTTCATGAAATAAAATAGATAATCAATAGTTTTCAAAATGTCTTTGTGTCAAAAATAAAGTGGAAATATGCATAATAACATGACTTTTAAATTTTTAAAGGCACAAATTGTCATTGTATATAAATTCTGAGACTTTGTTGCCATGAGCCTCAAGAAGCTATTTTAAAAATGAGCTTGAACAGTAAAACTGACCAGAGTCTATATCACCATAAATGAGATGAAAATTAAATATTGTAATTTCCCTTACAAATTATATCAGACCAGGAACTTTAAATGGTCTGTGAAAACATACAGTTTACAACATGGTAATGTAAACATTTGTAGTCAGCACCATTACCCATCTTGCACCCAACTACTGCATAACAAGTGACAGACATTCACCCCCCTCTCAGTCCCAGTCCCTATGTCCTCCTTACACAGGAAGACATTTTTTTGTAGCCATTTGCTATAACTTTCCATCCATGAGTTTGAAAACTAAATTAAAGCAAAATAAAATAAATTGACAAGTTTGAAAATGTTGAAGACAGAGAGCGTTTACCTAAAAGATCCCCAATTTCTAAAGTAGGTACTAGACTAGATTAATTTAGCACCATGTCTCCAAGATCATACTACAATGGCCCATGGGCTTTGCTTTCTGGGGCATGCATATTTAAGAATGAAAGACTATTATTTTGCCATTTGAATATTTATAGATTTTTGGGGAACATCAGAATCTGAACTCAGGTACATTATCTCCTATAGACTAGTGAGTTTATGAAAAGAAAAATAGTCAAAGCCTTGATTAGGGCCAAATTCATCAGCAATTAACAATCTCTCTGTTGACAGACTAGAAAACTTGTGAATGATATAAAAATTAGATCTTAAAAGTGTGCTTATCCACACTTTATTTAAAAAAACCCTTCATCTTAAAATATAAACTATTTTGTTTTATTTGTACATTTTTGTCTCCACCACCCGTGTAATTCCCTAATCGAGCTCTCCAAAGGTTGTCTGCACAAGCTGTGAGATATATCCTCTTAGAAAAATATCTCAAGGTCTCTTGTGGTACTCAGACAGGTGAGGGAATTTTGGCTTTGGAGAGATTAAGTCCTTGACATCTATGGCAGGGTGAGCAACTAATTAGAAACATAGCTAAGAAAATCAGAGGATGAGACAAAATATGTAAAATCCAAGCTTAAGCAGCTTCTTAGAATGACCTTCCACAGAGCTATCTTCTGGGCACATACAGAACATAAGTGAGTGTTCTGAGAATTGCATTCTCAGTGGTCCTCGTCATTGGAGCATCCTGGCCACCACTGAGGTCTCGTAGGGAAGTGAATAATGAAAACAAGGTAAGTTATAAAGATTCCTCAGGGCTGACTGCTGCACTGTAGAATCTCTGTTGCAGCAAACTCTCACAGAGAGAGCAGACTCACAATAAACCAAGCACTTGGCTGAACCTGTGAGGCAACTGAGCAACTTCTATGATTAAATTTGGGTGAGCAAGACAAAAAAAAAAAAAAAAAAAAAAACATCAACTCACAATACATGAAACGGAAGTTTGTCTTTCTTATAAAATGACAAATATAAAGAATCATAAGCAAGAAGCTAGTCTCACAGTAATAATACGTTAACTTATGTGACACTCACATGAACCCTTTAAGCTTCATGTCACTTTAGAGGAGAGACGTTCTAGGCACAGTGAAATGAAATATTATGTCAAAAGTCATACAGTGCCACACTGAAGATCAGAGATGTAAGTTGAACCTTGACAGTCTGGCTTCAGAGTGAGTAGTTGGGGCTCTTCTCCTGGGAGATGTGACTGTGAAACTATAAACCAAACATTATTATTGTCTCATTTTTCTATTATGTGGGCATTCTCAGAAATGTGTAATTGATATCACTTGTAGAGCAATAGATTATAGTGTCTGAGTGTGAAGAACACAGTGAGACAAAGGTCAGGGCTTACACATATCCCTGGATATCTTGCAAGACACAACAAAGAGACAGAGAACGCTTTAGAAACATGAACACAGAGACTTTTTTGTGACACGTGCACTTTCCTGCTACTACTGATGGCAGAGGAAATAACAAGAGGTCAAAGCCTTTAAATGTCTAAGATCTAGTAAAGTGTTTCAGTTTCAACACTGAAGCTGTCCTACGGGAGGAGAAGTGTGCACTTGTTTGTGGCAGTGGGGAGATATCCGATGTGTTCTGAAAACAATTTTAGAGCAAACCTGTATAGGAACTTGCTGGTGTGCATATGATTGTTTAGCAATGACAGCACTCCCCCAATCAGAAAATTCTCAATATTAAAGGAACCCTCATTCAATTTCAGGAATAAATCTGAGTATTAATATGCAAATCATTAACAAAAACTGAAAAGAAGGGGAGAGGAGAAAGTAGAGGAGAGGGAGCAGGACAGACGTGGGGGGAGGGGTGAAAAGAATAGGCAGAGAAAAGAAAGTTAAGTAAAAAGCTTCTCCAGTGAAATTCTGGAAAACTGCCTTCCCTTAGTGTGACTTCTTTGTTCTCTTTCCTTTTTATAACAAGCCTATACCAACAAAAGTTTCTCCCATTGGTTCTTATTTAGTTAGCTATTTTAAAAGCTTTCTTTCTACCTCTGTTCCCCCTACCTTCCCTTCTTCCAGTCCCTCCCAGATCTCCCTCGGCCTCTCCTACCCCATTCCCCCATCCATTCTCCAAGAAGGGGAAGGAGTCTCAAGTTGAGTCAGTTCAGTCTGGTATATCCAGCTGAGGGAGGTCCCGAGTCTCGCATCCCAGTATGAAGGCTGGGTTAGGTGTTCTTCTGTAGGGAATGGGCTCTGAGGTGTCCGTTCATGCACTAGGAACATATCTGCTCCTACTACAAGAGGCTCCGCAAGCTGCTCACACCATTTGACATCCTTTGGAGAGTTTAGTTCCTTCCCCTGAAGATTCCTCAGCAACTGTTTCTGACTCAGTGAGCTCCCGATAGCTTGAGTCTCCATCTCTATGGGTCTCCTCCTCATGGTCCTGATCCCTTTGCTTATATACTCTCTCCCCTCTCTCTCTTCAGCTGGACTTTGAGCACGACCTCATGCTTAGCTACGAACCTCTGCTTCTTCCTCTATCCATTGCTGGATGAAGGTTCTATAATGGCACTTAGGATGGTCATTGATTAGATTATAGGGAAGTCCTGTTTAGACACCCTCTCTACTATTGCATGGAGACCTAAGCAGGGACATCTGGTTGGTTCTTTGAAGTTTCCTTAGCACCAGGTTTCTTTCTAACCCCACAGTGGCTGCCTTTATCAAGATAGCCGTTTCTGTTCTCCCTCTATGTTGCTCCTCTCACTCAATCATCTCCATCTCTAATTATTTGTTTCACCTCCCCTTGCCCGCTCGCCATTTTGATGCCAATTTACGCAAAATATCTTCTCTATTTACCCTTCCCAGGTAAATCCCTGGTTATCTCTCTTAAGTTCCTTCTGTTACCTAACTGTTCAGGGGTTATAGTTTGCAGCCTGATTATACTTTGCTTTTTGTCTAAAATCCACTTATGAGAGAGTACATACCATGTTTATCTTTCTGGGCCTCTGTTACCTCACTCAGAAGGATATTATCCAAATCCATCCATTTGTCTGCAGATTTTAAGTTGTCTTTATTTTTATTTTTGTTTTTACTGATGAGTAGTACTCCTTCGTGTAAATGTATAACAATTTGTTAATGCATTCTTCATTTAAGGGGCATCTATGTTGTTTCCAGGTTCTTGCTATTCTGAATAATGCTGCTATGAACATAGTAGAGCTAATGCTCTTGGGATAAGAATGTGTAACCCTTGGGTTTATGCCCAATAGTGGCATTGCTGGATGTTAGGGAGATTGATTCCCAGATTTCCGAGGAATCACCATACTGCTTCCCAAAGAGGCTGTACAAGTTTACATTCCCACCAGCAGAGGAGGAGTGTTCCTCTTGCTCCACATCCTCTCCAGCACAGGTTGTCATCTGATTTGTTCTTAGCCATTCTGACAGGTGTAAGGTGATATCTCAAAGTTGTTTTAATTTGCATTTCTCTGATTTCTAAGGATATTGAGAGATTATTTTTGGTTTTTTGCTTTGTTTTTATTTTAATAGAGTAATTTTTATCAATGTATTCCCCCTGCTCCCCACTCTTCCTTCCTCCTAATCCCTCCCACTCAGCCTTCAGCCTCTGTCCTCCCATCTACCCATCCCCTCCCCCCAAAGAGCAAGAAGTTCAAGTATCTTTTAGCCATTTGAAATTCTTCTGTTGAGAATTTCCTTTTTAGCTCAGAATCCCATATTTTAACTGGATTATTTTGGTTTGGGGCCTCTGGTTTATTAAATTCTCTATATATTTTAGAGAGTAGTCCTCTGGAAGATGTAGGGTTGTTGAAGATCTTTTTCATTCTGTAGGCTACTATTTTGTCTTAATTGACTCTGTCTTTTGCTTTAAGATGCTTCTCAGTTTCAGGAGGTCAGTATCCCAGGGATCTGATTTTGATGCTATCTGTTCTTGGTGTGTCTGTGTTTCAGAAAGCCTCTCTTGGTCCAAACTGGGTTCTTGATCCCATTGGAGGTAGTCTATTCTGTGTCAAAATGATCCCTCTTAATTTAGTAGATGCTGACACATGTGGGTCTCAGGGGGCTACTTTTGATCCAGTCAATTCTGAGAGACTGGGAGTCTCAGGTAGCTGCTCTTGATCCAATAGAATCAAAGGAACTCTTTTAGTCTCTTATTCTTTTGGTCTAAATTTCTTAGTCTGATGTTGACCAGGGATTCATGGGTTTCTGGTCACTTAGGTTGTCTAGTGATGATGTGGATTTAGGAATGGAGTGGGATTATAGTGATTTTAGTTTGGTATGGACTGGGATCTGTAGATTTCTGGTTGTCACTGAGGTCATCTGGTGATGGTGAGGCTTGAGTAAAGGGGCAGTGTATTGGAGGTGATGGTGTCCAGGGAACTAGGTTTCACTAGGGTTTCTGGTCTGCAGAGGTTTTCTCTACTGGCCTGGGTTTAGAGCACAGCTGAATGGGAGTAGAGTCCTCAGGGTTGGGGTCCAGGATACTGGTAAATCTGCCTGGGCTGTGTGGGGTGTCACTCCACCTCATAGATGATGTGAGCTAGGATCCGTGGGTTTCCAGTTGCCACTGAGGTCACCTGGTGATGGTGGAAGTTGGGGAATGGGGTAGGATATTGGAGATCGAGGCATCCAGCCACTGGGTTTTATTGGGGCTTCTGGCCTGCAGGAGTTACTCCCTGCTCCAAGGTCTGTGTCCTGAGACTGGGTCCTGGAGACCCACCTGAGCTGAGTGGGGTGTCATTCACCTTTTAGTTTAATCTAGTGTGATTTCTTCAACACAGGGATATTTCATATTACAGAAAGGTACAATTTGTGCATCTAATGTTCTCTACCCACTCCTTCCCAAGTTAAGCTCCTTTGCATTCTCCTGTTGATTGCTAACCTGGTACAAAGGCACAGATGAATGTGACACTTTTATTAAGCAGACTCATGATAGTTAATAAAAGTATCTGCTGGCAGAAAACAAAGGGGAAGGCCTTTCATATATACACAAATTGCTATTTAAATAAAGCAAAAGGTGACTATGAATACCCAGGGTTATTGCTTTTGCAGAAGTAATGGATCATCAACAGCAGATGGTGCATCTTATATCTCTTCTGAAAAACCTAAGTCAAAAAAAAAAAAAAAAAAAAGAAAAGAATTTCTCCTTAGTAAAGGAATGTCTGACCTTCAATCCTGAAACAGTACAATGAAACACAGGAAAACCTCCAGAGGCAATTGTAAACATTGCTACAGCCTGAAGATTTCTTTAAGGCTAACCTATTTGAGACAGTAGAAGTTTACACACTTGCTGTTTTATTTACCTTATTCTTTAGTAAGCTCCTGAGAGCTTGGGATAGAGATATTGATATACAGAATTCAGAACCTTGGAATAAAAATGTGAAAGTGGATTATTTCTACTATCAGTCTAAGAAAGCCCTGTCAGGCTACTTTGTTTGATTATTTTTCATAAATGAGAAAATTAAGGCACACAGAGGCAACGTACACTAGAAGGTAAAGATTTTTATGGATAATAACAGCTTTGTCTGATGGTTTTACAATTAATAATTATTAAAATAAAAGAAACTTAAGGGCCCATTAGATGCCTCCAAGGGCAAGGGCATATGGTAATAAAGAACTGATTCCCACATATTGTTATCTGAGTTATACATGTGCACCATGGAATGTACTTCCTCAAAACATACACACGCACACACACACACACACACACACACACACACACACACACACACACACACACACGTGTAGTAATTTCCCTGAGAATACATTTTTTCTTGGAAAAAGAATTCTTAAAACATAAGAAGTAAAAAGGGAGGGAGGTGAGGTGGAACAGGACAGTATATTTTAGGACAGAATGTTTTATAAGAAAGGAAAACAATGGGTGTCATAAGAAGAAATAAAACATTCCACTTTGTAGAGAAGCTCAGTAAGACAGGAGGTAAATTTAAACCAGCTTCAAGGAGTTCCCAAAACTCACTAAATTTATTACATTCCTTTTTCCTTAAAGTATATAAATAGTAAAGACTGCTAAGAGTCACTTGCAAACAAGCCAGACTGCTAAGAGTCACGTGCAAACAAGCCAAGGTGAAGAAAACAAACAAACAAACAAACAAAC
This sequence comes from Phyllotis vaccarum, assembly GCA_033318265.1. Classification (NCBI taxonomy): domain Eukaryota; kingdom Metazoa; phylum Chordata; class Mammalia; order Rodentia; family Cricetidae; genus Phyllotis; species Phyllotis vaccarum. The sequence goes on from JARWLC010000009.1 coordinate 97,569,773, forward strand.
AAAAACCGAACTCTTAGATCTACCTAGTAGCCTAGAAAAAAAGAAAAGAAAGTAAGGCAGATATAAAGACAAAAGGAAGGAAGGAAGGAAGGAAGGAAGGAAGGAAGGAAGGAAGGAAGGAAGGAAGGAAGGAAGGAAGAAAGGAAGGAAGGAAGGAAGAAAGGAAGGAAGGAAGATAACAGGCAGAGAACAGTTAAGCTGCCCATAAGGGGCTCCAACTAAGCAAGTCACATGGAAAAGTTACCCTACAACCTGTCACCTGTAGGCTGTGCCCTGTGCTCCATGTTTCTAGCTTTTATGAGCTGTCACCCATGCTTGGGTGGACTTGGTGATATGTCTGTAGTTTAGTCACTTCTTTCCTGTAAGTAATCCCTCCGTGATTTTTCTAGAAGCAACATCAATAAAATGAACTGGTTTGTGAAGTTGGACTTTGGTGCTATCTGTATATTAGTCTGTCAATCGTTCCATATCTTGGGTGAGTAGATATTTGTCTACATCTCTATAGGAATAGTCTCTCTGTCTCTGTCTCTCTCTCTTTCCCTCCCTCTCTCATACACACATACCTCTATCTCTTTCTCTACCCTTTCTCACACAAGGTGACTTGTTTTTTATAATTCTCAAAATTAATTCAGGGAAATATTTTATCATTTATTGTTCATTGTTTGGCATTATTTTTGTTAATATTAAATATGTCCTACCTATGTAACATATATGTAGATAGATAGATAGATAGATAGATAGATAGATAGATAGATAGATAGATAGATAGATGCTGCTATCCTTTTTCTCCCACCAAAATAGAAAAACTCAGGAAAAAAAATGGATTGCCACCTGATGAGGTGGTAGGATGAATTTTTTTTGAAAACTATTTACATGGTAACTGCCTGAAGATGGAATGTTCCAAAGGGAGACAAGTAGATAACAATGCCTCCCACGACAAGAAAATCCCTGGAGTTAGCAGAAGGCTATTACCAAGTAGCCTTAAGAGAATACTGGAATATCTGAAGGTATAATGACTATAAAAATTAGAACCTCTAGATTATTCCTGAGCAATTTAGTTTGATACTTTCCTCTCCAGACAAGAGTGCAGCCCTAACTGCCCACAGTGAGTGAAGTTCGTGAGTTATACGAAATAAAGGAGAAATCCATGTAAATCCAGACAGTGTTGAAACGTCAGAGGCATCAATAGGGCTTGCATTGCATAACCACCTTTCTCAAATTATATAACTTCATTGGCAGTTCCCTTATTTTCAAATGGGACTAATTGTTTCTGTATTACATTAATAGAGTGAATATTAGGTAATATGCCATGCATTAACCATGTAGCATGATAGAGGATATGTGGAAGAAAATTCACTAGTGTCATTTGCTTCATTACAAAAATTGAGTGATATGATTGCGGGTTTTATAAGCCTCTTTGCAGGGTGATGTTAAAATACAACTAAAAAGATATATTATGCTGTGAAGGGGGACAAGACTTATAATTCTATCAAGTGTTTGAAGTATTCTAATGCAGACTTGCAGAAGCTACACTTTGGCAAGGAGAGCTTGGATATTTTCCCTTCCTAAAAAGTGAGGTGATGATGAATTTTAATTGCAATACAATTAGAGCCTTTTACATCAAATTAATTTTCATTGATGGTGTTGGTCTTGGCAGAGAACACAAAATTTGTGAGATGAAAGCCTTGAGAGTATATGAATATGCTTTTACAGCTTTTCATGCAAATTAAAATTCCTGCTTCATTTTTCCATTTCTAGAATCAAAGATTAAGGGTAATAAAGCTTTTAAAACTTTGCTAAATTAGTCAAATGCATTTTATCACATCAAACCCTACTTTATCAAAGGTCATCTTGGCAAATCTTCACCAAGTAGGATAATTATTCACAAGATAATAAGTGCATGGTATTAGCTTGTGCAGATCATCTACAATTATGGCTCTTTTACAGAGTCTTGATAAGGTTTTTGTACCTGAACCCATGAATGTGCCTATCAAATTCTCATGAGTAAGCAGCACAAATACAGTCAGAAATCTTATTTCTTTCTTCAGCAGGATTTGAGCTCCACCAAACGTTTGTCTGTGAATCACTGCATCTCTTTCCATTAAAAACAGGATGAAGCCTCTCGGAAGACTATTGGACTAAGCAGCAATCTATGTGTATAGCAGAAGATAATTTGTCATCATTACATTGACCTTTTTTCCCCCTCCAGATCTGGTCCATTCATGCTGTGGGATTATGCTCTTGTATATCATAAAAATTTGTCACTCATGTTGATTTAATAAAACACTGATTGGTCAGAAGGCAGATAGAAAGTATGGGTGGGACTAGAGAACTAAGAACACTCTGGCCACAGGAAAAGCCAGAAGCCAGCACATGCAGAGAAAAGAAGATGGAATATTGTTGTAAGAAAGGGTACCAATCAACATGGATAAACAAGATAAGAATCATGGTTTAGTTTAGGTATAAGAGTTAGCATGTAATATGCCTGAGCCATAGGCCAAACAGCTTGTAATTAATATAAGCCTTTGTGTGATTGTTTGGGCTGAAAGATTGTAGAACCAGCCAGTTGAGACACAGACACTTCTGACAACAATACAGTAGCCTAACTCTTGTGACATAAATGTTTAGGCAGATTCAGTCATTGTTGGCCACTATCACAATCTCTGTCCCACCCTTATCCTAGCACATCCCATAGGCAGGCAAGATTGTAGGTTAAAGGTTATGTGGCAGGGTTGGTGTTCCATACCCTCCACTGGAACTCTTGCCTAGTTATAAGAAATGATCAATTCATGTTATATGTCTTCTATTGCTAGGAGTCTTAACCGGAGTTAGTCATCACAGTATATTCCTGGGAGCTTCCTTTAAACCACACTTTTGCTTGAACACCCGAATGCCCCCTTTTCCAGTGGTTGCTTTCAGTACTCTTCCTCCACATCACCTAATCCCTCATGTTCTTATCTCACCTAACCCCGCATGTTCTTATCTCCACTTGGCCCCAGACCACTCACAAAATATTTTCCATTTACTCTTCCCACTAAGATTCGAGTATTCACTTTGGGCCCACCTTGTTCCCTAGCTTCTCTGAGTCTGTGAAGTGTCACATAGTTACCATTTACTTTATAGCTAATATACACTTATATGATAACAAACTATACTTATCTTTTTGTATTTGGCTTATCTTACTTGGGATGATTTCTTTCTAGTTCCCATCTATTTTTCTTTGAAATTCATGGTGTCATTGTTTTTAACAAATGAGCAATACTCCATTGTGTAAATAAACATACATTTTCTTTATCTATTCTTCAGGTAAGTAAAATCTAGTTTGTTTCCAGATTCTGGCTATTACAAATAAAATTGCTATAAACACCGTGTTAAAACAACAAATCTATGAACAAAAATGAACTTTGGCTTTAGTCTTCCATGGTTCACAGTGACTCGGTGTCTGTCTCTGTTTGTTTTATTTTGCTCATGTTCAAGGGTATCTTTTGAATAAAATTCTCTCCATAAAACTGTCTTATGGCTTAAAATGATGATTTAAGATTTAAATTTTGAATCAGGCAAAATAGTTCTACAGTAAAGAAATTTCCTGCCACACTTGATGACTTGTATGAATTACAAAAGCCACATAGTAGAAGAGCAGAAATATATCCTGTGAGTTATACATTCACTGTGGCTCATACATAGTCATATACATACATACATATCAACAACCATACAGTAAATAAAGTTTCTTTAAAAAATTTAATTTTTGAAATGCTTTATGAAGATTTAACAGGTTTGATTACTGACTACAAGACTTCCATCTTCTCATACTTTAAACCACTCTATCACAAAAAAATAAATTATTCTTTTATTATCAGGGAAAATACCTTCACTGAGATTTTTAATGCTTAAATTTTTACTTGTTTTAGAAAAAAGATTGAAGATGTACAAATCATTTTTTAAAAATTTACTTGAAATTTTTATATACTTATGACCAATTTCCCTGAAATATGAATAATATATATAGACATGCAAAATTTATAAATCAATCATGAAACTATTGGATATAAAGCTGTTATTCTGTACTCCTTTGCATTTTCTTAACTACAGTATCCTTTGATATAGAATTAGATTTAAGGCTATCATATTGAATTGTCATAATGTAGTTTATTTTTATCTATAAGGGCTCTATAGACCAATTCACCCGGTTATTACTTAAACATCTTAAACAAGGCTGAGTAGATATTTTTATATATTGTGTGGTTTTTTGGCATGCCTGCTGGTTCTACATGAACTCTATTTAGAAGTTATTCTCAACCTTCTTAACTTTGTGAGCCTTCAATCCAGTTCCTCATGTTATAGTAACTTCCAAAACAATAAAATTAGTTTTGTTGGTACTTTATAACTGAAATTGTGCTACTTTTATGAATTATAATGTAAATATCTTATATGCGGGAAATCTAATATGCGACCCCTGTAAGCCATTTTTACATTAGATATGGTTGATAGTGATGACTCTTGTGGCATATGGATAATAATAATCTTATTATTCCTCCTCAGTTAGTCTTATATTTGGCATTTGAAGATTGTGTACTAGTTTCCTAGTGTCTGTGCACTGTTATCAAAGCCTCAGTTGCTGGGAACTCCAGTATCTACTCAGTGAAAACTCAGAAAGTTTGTGACAGTGGAGGATTTTAAATTTTACCACTGTACAATTTATCGCTTATTTTTCTTATTGATGAACAAAAATGTAATTTGTTTTTGTTCTGTTTTGATTTATTTAATTTTAATATTTGAGATAGGACCCCAGGATGGATCACAGACTAGCTTGGAACTTCACACCCCCTATTCAGTGTCCAAAGTCCAAATGTCAAGAGACAATTGTGTACCATTATATTTGGCATTCAAGTATTTTTCATAACCAGCCAATGTATTATTTTTGCAGTATGATTTGTGAAGTATTCTGAAGTTGATCGTTTATATCTTGATATCCTTACATTTTTTTCTATTCATGATTTTTTAATACAAAACATTATTGCATTGTAATATTTTTATTTTTTTTAACTTTTTACTGAGAAAAATATCCAAGATTTTTGAGAACCTGGATTTCACACCCAACATTATAAAAACATTCAATTAAATATTTGATTCATTAGAAGCTTATCCTAGTGGGAAATGTATACATGTATACATTTTTTATAACTGTTATACAATTTTAAAACTGCATTTCCTGTATAACTGATACTTTTTCATTTATTTAAAGCAGTGCTTACCTAAATACATGTATCTCATTGTACTTTTCTTATAAATATGTCTGCTTGCTACTTATGCCACTTTTTTTTTTTTTTTTTTTTTTTTTTTTTTTTTTTTTTTTTTTTTTTTTAGTTTGTGAAGAACTTAACTTCTAAATGGCTAGCTGTAGTGAGATTCAAGTGTTATTCGGTGAACCTTAGAGGTGCATCTCTAGAGTACAAGGACACTGAATGAGGTGTGTCTAGACCCCATTGAGACCCTGCGACACTGACTTTGCTTACTGTTTGCTTCCTGCGTTCCTAGGGAGCAGATCAGCCATCCAATGTGGATGTGGAACAGCTTCACTCTCCAAATGTCTTATGGTTCAATTTGTATCATGATTGCTTGCATACCCTTCAATAAATATTAATCCTTTATATGACATATTGCTGATAAATATTTTAGTGGTATCTGGTGCCCCACATTGGATGTCATCTGTAGCAAGAGGTTCTTGGCTTCATCTAGCTCGTAGTACAGACCCACAGACCTGCAGTCTCAGATTGACTAGCCTCAAGTAATCACACAAAGGCTTATATTAATTTCATGCTGTTTGGCCTATGGCTCAGGCATATTGCTAGCTCTTTTATCTTAACTCAACCCATCTCTATTAATTGATCTTGTTATATGGCCTGTGACTTACCTTTTTTTACCTTTACATGTTGTTTTTGAGGCAGTTGTATGGTATCTCTCTTGACTTAGCCTTCTTTCCCCTATTTATGCTCTGATTTCTCCACCTATTCCTAAGATGTCTGCCATAGGCCAAGACAGTTCCTTTGTTTATAGAAAGATATCTCACATCAGCTAGCCCTCTCTTTAATACTTACCAGATATACTTCTATTTATCTTTTCCTTTGAAATTTAGCTTATACTTTTTAGTAAAGAAATTAGATCTTATTACTAAAATCTTCCCAGCTTAATGCTAGGAATAGCTGACATGAGGATTCTTGATGTTTCTTCTATTTCTAATTATAGTATCATTCTCTGTAAGTGCAAGATTTATATTTTTTAAATTAACATTATTTTTTATATTCAGATAATGTTTTCTTACAATTACAAAGAGGAATTTTGTGCCTTTTCAAATTACCTCAAATAAGACTTTTATATTATGTTTTACTTTTTCTTGAAATCTGTTTGTCTGTGATGTGAATTTTGTCTTTGACATGAGTTTGGTGATGTCAGGAAAAATCCATTAAGATGAAGTCTCAATTCCGAACATTTATGTCCCCAGTACAATAATACCCACATTCATAAATAAAACATTACTAAAGCTTAAATCACACATCAAAACCCACACATTAATAGTGGGAGACTTCAACACCCAACTCTCACCAATGAATATGTTTGCCAACAGAAACTTAACAGAGAAATAAGGAAACTAACAAATGTTATGCCATAAATGGACCTAATAGACATCAATAGACATTTCACCAGAACAAAAAATAATATACCTTCACTCAGCATCACATGGAACCTTCCCTAAAGCTGACTACATACTTGGTCACATTGTAGAATCATTTAACTGTATCCTAGGAGTCGTATATACACTGTGGGACTTAAATAGTCCTATACAGAATTATACCAGAATTTTAAAGAATAGCTAATAGCAATATTCCTTAAGTTATTCTACAAAATATAAACAGAGGGAAACTATCCAGATTCTTTTTATGATGCTAAAGTTTGTCACACACTGAAGTCACACAAAGATATAACAAAGAAAGAAAATTTTATATCAATATCCCTCATGAATATTAATGCAAAAATATTCAATAAAATACTGGCAAACAAAATCCAAGAACACATCAAAAAAATAATCCAACATGACCACATTGGCTTTATCCCAGAGGTGCAAGGATGTTTAACATATGAAAATCTGTCAATGTAATCCACATATAAACAAACTGATAGAAAAAAAAAAACATATGGTCATCTCATTAGATGTTGAAAAAGACTTTTACAAAATCCAACACCTATTCATGATAAAGGTCTTGGAGACATCAAGGATGCAAGTAACATACCTAAATATAATTAAAGCAATATACAGCAAGCCAACAAGCAGCATCAAATTAAATGGAGAGAAACTCAAAGTAATCAGAAAGAAGACAAAGCTATCCACTCTCTCCATATCTATTCAATGTAGTATTGGATAATCTAACTAGATCAAAGAGAAAACAGAAGGTGAAACAGATATAAATTGGAAAGGAAAGATTCAACTTTTTATTGCAGATGATATAATGGTACACATAAGTGATCCCAAAAGTTCTACCATGCAACTCCAGCAACTGATAAACATCTCCAGTAATGTGGTTGTATACAAGATTAAATTTTAACAAATCAGCAGTTCTCCTATACACAAATGTAAATTGGGCTGAGCAAGAAATCAGAGACACAATACTCTTTACAATAGCCAAAAATAACATCAAGTATCTTGGAGTAACTCTAACCAAACATGTGAATGACCTATAAGACAACTTTAAGTCTTTAAAGAAAGAAACTGAAGAAGATATCAGATAATGGAAAGATCTCCAGTGCTACTGGATAGATAAGATTAGGAGAGTAAAAAATGGCAATTTTACAAAAAACATTGTACAGACTCAATGCAGTCCTCATCAAAATCACAACACAATCATTCACAGACCCCAAAAGAACAATACTCAATATCATATAAAAAAGATAGCTAGAATAATCCTGTACAATAAAAAAAGAACTTTGGAAGGCACCACAGTCCCTGACTTCTATGACTAGACGCCATAATAAAAGCAGAGGACCTGAGAAAGACTGAGAAGACCCTGTGCATTCTGCTTCAGCCTCTGTAAGTTTATATAAACGTCCCTCATATTAATTTAGAAGGCCTGGTTTCTTTGGGGTCCTCCATCCCCTCTGCCTCTTACACTTTTTTCCCTGACTCCTTTTCTTTTTCAGTTCCATGAGGTGTGAGGGGAAGGATTTGATGGGGACATTTTGTTGAGGGCTGAGTGTTCCAAGGTCTTTCCATTTGCATGACGTCTGGCTGTGAGTCTTTGTATTCATTCCCACCTACTACAGGAGAAAACGCCTCTGCTGACAGCTGAACAGGGCGCTGATCTATGAGTATAGCAGAAAATCAGTAGGAATCATTTTATCATCACATTTTTCCTCTCTATTGTTTTTAAACCTCTGATCCTGGGCTGTCTAATCTCAGGTTCTTGGTCACCCAAGCACTATAGAGTATGGGTTATGTCTCATGGAGTGGACCTTGAATCAGATCAGTTATCAGTTGATTGGTCTCATTTCTTATTTTTTGTTAGTGAAACGTAGATTTCCCTCAGTTTGGGTTTTCTTTATTGATTCAATTTCCAATTTAGGTCTTGAGTAGTCTTACTCATTTCCTTCTACTTTTGTTGATGTTTTCATAGATTTCTATATTTCATATTCATAAAAGTCTCTTAGCTGTGCTTCAGATATGTTGCAATATTTAGGGTTTGCTGTGGTAGGGTTACTGGGCTCTAGTAGAGACATGCTGTTATTATATTGGCTATTGTTGATTGTGATCTTATACTGGAATTGGAAAGACTATAATTCTAGGTTTTGACATCTGGTCTTGTCTTCTTAGGAAAATGTGGTGGCTGTGTGATGCCTGTAGAAAAAAAAATTCTAGGGTCTTGATAGATATGGCACTACTTTCCTAGCAGAACTGGGCTGTTTGCCCATAGAAAGTGCCTACTAGAGTTTTATATATATATATACATATTTAACTTTTCTGCCTTCCACTCACTCAAATACATATGCATGTGTATTATCATTTCTTAAATAGAATCCTTTTATATGGTTTTATATAATAAGATGAATTAATCTCACAGTTAGCTGTCATTTTGGCTGTTTTCAATATTTTGGTATTACAAAAAAGCAGCTAGAGAAAATTGTGTGCACATATGAATGTTTGAATATGTGCTTTATGTTTATGCTGCACATGCATACAGACCCAACGCAGTAATTTCATTACATAGATTCACGCCCTTAAAAAATATTACTACTCTTGATGCCCATTTTAAATCTATGTCATTTAGAATATCATTTTTTAGTTTCACCTTGCCTGCAAAACATTTCAGAATTTGTTTATATGGTTTTAACTTAATAACAGTTTTATTTTTATTATTATAGTTGTTAACATATACTAATTATGTAAATTTATTTGCTTGGCTGCAACATTCACATCTTCAAACCTTAATCAGGTTAGATAAGCTTTCTTTCTACCTCCTCCTGCCTTTCCCCTCTGCCCTTCCATCAGACTTTTTTTCTTATTTTGTTTCATATGTATTTCTTTGCCTGCATATATCTCTGTCATGTGCATTTCTGTGCCTGTGAGAATAAGAATAGGTATTCAATCCTCCGGGACTGGAGTTTCACATGGTTATGAGTTACCATGTGGGTTCTGGGAATTGAATCGATACCTACAGAAAGAAGAGCCAATGCATTTAACTAGCTTCTCATTTGCCCTCTATGAATTCTCTTCTTCCAATCTCATGCCATTTTCCCCTTTTGCATCCATCTGTAACAACAAAAATTATTTTTATTTTTCTGGATTCGATTTACTTTACTTAACCTAGTTTTTATTGATTTTCCTGCAAATGACACGATTTTGTTTATGAAACAGGATTATGTTTGCTAAATAACATTCCATTGTGTGTCTGTGTTTTCTTTGTATATTCTGCTGTTAATTGGAATCTATACCTGAGCATATTCCACAACTTAGCTTTTCTGAGGCAATATTAGGACAATACATATGAACTCAAAGATATTCTCTTTGTACAGTGAAAACTTCCTTTTGCTCTATACTCAGGAGAGGGATTCCTGGGTCATGTATTAGTAGTTTTGTATTTCTAGAGAATTTCCTAATATTTTTACAGTTGTTGCATTAAATTCCTTTTCCACTAGTGGTATTTACCATTTCTCCATGCACTCACCAGCATCTGTGCTTTGGAAACACTGCTAGTCCTACTTGCTTGTTGTTTTCAGGGACAAGTTCTTATACTATAAGGCTGGCCTGAAATCACTGATTTCCTATATTAGTTTCTAAGATTAGAGGCATGTGCCTCCATGGCCAGCTTATTAATTCTGTTTCTTTTGCCTCCTTTGTTTTACGAGTCAGAATCAGAGGCAAGTGAGAGATGTCATTGACCACTTTGTGAGGCTACAGCAAAGTACTGACATCAAGAGTGTTTCTCTACAAAGTCAAATGATGGCGTTGAATCAGCTCCATCCAAATGGTCTAATTTGTCAATACAGTCACTTGCCATTATTGCCATTGTGGATTTTCCCTTCTCTTGATTTACCATGTTTTCTGACTTTTCTGCCTTCATTGTACCTTAAAATTACAAAAATTAACTACAAAAAAAATGTCAGATTATAAAGCTAGAGTTTAGAAATACAGGTAAGTAGCAACCGCTTACTATTGCCCTCTGCACCTTCTTCCCACCAATTCTCCAAAGAATGACTTGCTTTATAAACTGGGGTTAGATCTGGTCCTGCTTGCCTTATTTAGCTCTGTGGGATAGAGTTGCCTTTGGCACAGATGATTATAAAAAAAAAAAATCATGATAAGTAAGTTGGTACACGAGCGTGCTTGTTACCCTCAATTCCTAATGCCTGGATATAGTTTAAATATAATCTTTATAGTAGTTCACTCTAACTTATGATTCATAGAATTTGCCTGCCAGCTTCTAAAAGAGACAAGTAGCCATTGCTCAGACAAGAACAAAGATCTAATGTGGGCTGCTTCTAAAATTGCTTATTCGGGTTCCAGAGACCATCATGAGAAAGAAGATATTTCAACATGGGATGCAATGGACACACTTGGAATTTCACTAGTTTGGTACTTTGCAGGTAACATAGAAGTTTAAGACATTTTAGGAGACATTCAGTACTGTGCAAAGTTGCCTGTTTACATTCTGGCAAAAAAAAAAAATCTGTGTTATAGGATGTTGCATGAATCCTAATTGGTCTTATAATAAAAACCAAGAGCCAGATATTGGAGTAAATGCTTAAAAATCAGAGAGACAGGAATAAACCACAGCCACTTCTCACCTCAGCTCAAAGGAGGGTATCCTGTCTCTATGAATCTTTAGACTGCATACCTCTGCATCATCAGCTAAAATGGAAATGAAGGAAGTGCAAGGCAGGGACAAAACTTCTGTCTCCTGCCTTTTATTCCTCTCTTGTCCAGTCCTATCCCCTCCTGTCTCTACATTCCTAATGCTGAGATTAAAAGCCTGTGTACTTCCCAAGTACTGGGAAGAGAACAATTGAGATCTCATGTGCTGGACTAAAGGTGTGTGCCACCACTGCCTGGCCATTTCTCTTTTGGACTGGATTAATCTCAAGTAGACCAGTCTGGCCTTGACCTCCCAAAAATCCAGATAGATCTCTGCCTCTTGAGTTTTAAGATTAAAGATGCGTGTCACCATAGCCTGATTTCTATGGTTAATCATGTGGCTGTCTTTGTCCTCTGATCTTCAAGCAATCTTTATTTGATACACAAAGTATCATTATAAGAATAGTATCAAGCACCATGGACTTGTTTTATAGCCTGGCAGGTGTGATTTACTATCAGAGACAACCAGTTAAATAACCTGGGAAAGTGTTGAAAAAAGAGATTTGTTGCCTCTGAGTTATGGAAATTAAAAAAAAAAAAAAAAGCAATAGATGGCTTTGTCTCTTAGTATTTAAGTTCAGACTATTACAGTAAGGAGGACTGTAGTTGCAGTGACAGAGACTCATACATACAGAGGAGCTGGGTCCACTCTGACCCCAGGTTCAGCAAGAAGACTCTCCAGGCTATATATGAGAACAAGCCGTGGATGGTTCCCATGGAAGCCAGCAGGAACCTACACCCTTATCACTTCCTAGAAACAGTTGCTTCATATCTTCTCCCTAATGAATGCTCCACTTGAGAATTTTTGTTTGTTTTTGTTTTGCTTCCAAATTGATGCATATATATGTGGTGGGATTCAGGTGTCAGCTGATAAGATCCAAGGATGCTTACCCAGGGTCCCCGGCCCCTGAAGGGGGCGTGGCCAACCCCATTGATAAGGGGCTGCTAGGACCCTGGAAAGCCTGTTTGCCTGGTTCATGGCTGCTGGAGAGACTGGTTTGGAATCCATAGTCCATCATTCCAGACTCCAGTCCCTGTTCAGGATCCAATATAAGCAGTTACCTGTATCGTGAGTGTTGGTTTATATTTTAATAAATATTAATCTTGGACTGGTGCCTTTTAAGTAAAACTCTGCCTACATACATATATGGTACCTTTTTGCAAATGTCCTTTCTCCTATTCTCTGTAAAATAATTACTCATTTGGAGCATGGATGGCAACTTTAATTCCTTGGAACTATGCTAGAGAAAAACTAAACTAAACTAAACTAAAACAATGAATTTCAAAGGATTTATTAAAGGAGTACTCTTGTATAAGTAAATGATGGCAGATAAGAGCATAGGAAAGATCTGAATAAGGATGCACTTTAGAGGGGTCCAGACTCTCATGAGTCCTTTGAGTCTGTTATCTGGACATGATGTAAAATATGTGTTTTAATTTATCTATTTGCAGTTACGATGTGTTTCTATCACTTCTGAGCAAGGGAGACTATTCAAACTGAGGGAAATTCTCCACATGAAGACCAAAACAGTGGATCCAGAACAACACATACTTGCAACAGCTGCAAAATGCTCAAATGAACCAGGTCTATATCTCTGGCTAGGGTAACAATGACTGAAGGTCCCTGCTGTGTTTCACCTCTGATGCTATGAGAAGCAGATATGAGGACAAAAGTAATGCAGAGGGACAAAGAGTAACAGTTAATCTTGCAGCAAGTTACTTTCATATGACTGTCAAATAAAGATTTCCAAAACAGTTACTGACGTTTACTGAGATATATTTTCCATAGATCAGAAACTCTTTTTTATTGTAGAAGAATTCTCACTTTCTCAATTAACAATTCTGACTTAATCAAATGTTACTTTTTGTAGAAGGTAGACATATTATGCATTGATTGACAACTAAAAAAATAATCCATTAACAACAGTTTTAAAGAAATGAATCACTGTGTTTTTCTCCAGACATTAAAGCATTTACTGGTAAAATTGAACCAAGATGGAATGGGATAAAAGTAATTCCAATTTCACTGGGTGGTATGCCTTCATAAAGACAGACCTGAGGCTCTACACTAAGGGGAGATGAATGGTCTTCCTTAAATGTCCACTGGCTGATAAAAACAAAATTCATTTAGATTTCCCTGGAGCGTGTCCTGGAGTTTCCTAATCATGTTAACTGCTGGAAGGTTTAGAGAAATGGTTCAATATCCACATACTGAGTACCCACCCACACACATTTTCAAGAAAATCTTTACAAGCTTGATGAATACTTTCTTTGGGTAATAAAAGAGCAATATCTGAGAGCAGAGGCACATCTCACTTTAGCCACAATCAACACAGGACAAAGCTCATGTTTGCAGTGCAATCACAGCTTGAATCAAGCTGATGACTGGGAACAGTTGGAGAACAGGGAAGAGGACCCAAAGGTGACATTCATTTAAATTAACAGTTTCTGACCTTGATTTCAAATGAGACTCTTTTCACCTCAGTCTGACAGGTAAGGGACACCAGGGCCATTTGTCTTCAAATGGACACATGTGCATCCCTGTGTTTACAGAAAACTGTAACATCCACTTATCTGAAGGGAAGAAAGGAAGGGCTGCAGAGTCAGTTTTTATGTGATGAGATAGTTTCATAAGCCTGATGCTGAGGGCTTTCTGATCACTCCTTTTCATTTGTATTTCTTTATAGATACAGAAATTATCTTTGCATATTCTTTCTTCCTCACCTCTTCTATTTCCATACTATACAGACCAGAAGGTTGTAATGTGTGTAGATTTCAAAGAATGAACCAAAGAATAATTTTACAACTAATTCTGCTTTAAAAGTATGGGGAATAGTAGAAAATAGAAGCAGAACTGAAATGAATAAGGAAAATACTCAGGCATGAATGATACTCTGTATATGGTACCTTTAAAGAAAACAAAATAAACCAAGGAATTTCTGGAGAAAATCCTAGTATTAAAAAGAGACACATAATATTAATTTATTTATATTCTTTAACTGCTTCCTTTGCTTTTCCTTTGCTGGTGTGAATATGTATAGATTGATGTGGGAATGCCTTTCTGTATGCTGTGAATATCAATCTTTAAATAAAGGAGCTGTTTTGGGCCATGACAGGCACCATAGAAAAAGTAAGAGGAGGAATCAGAATAGGTAGAAGGAGCAGGGTGGAGTCAGAGACAGACTGAGCCTGAAGCCCAAAGGAGCAACATGTAAGGAACACAGGTGAGCCATGGGCAATGTGTCAGGAAAGATTAATAGAAATGGGTTGAGTTAAGATGTAAGAGCTAGCTAGCAATGTGCCTGATCCATAAGCCAAACAGCATAAAGTTTATATAAGCGTCTGAGTCATTTCTGGGTGCCTGAACAGCGGCAGGTGGCTAAGAGTTCTGGTGCTACAGGTCTGTGGGTCTGGGCCTCTAGCTGCCCAGGATTTAAAGAAACCACTTTGTAACAGATGGCGTCCAATGTGGGGTGATTATCCACTTAAAGCCTGAGAAAGATTAGAAAGAGTTCTAGATCACGAAACTGAGCCAGCCGAGGCAGCTTCCAAATTGTGTATATGAAACAGGTCATTGTACAAAGAAAGCATGGCATCTGGGTCACATTCAAAATGGCTCCAGCTGACTGGCAACAGGCTACAATCAGGCCAGTTCCTGAAATCTCACAGAAGACTCAATATCATGTGATTGATTTTAGATTTCTGTTTATTTTGAACAAAAAGGAAACAAAGATAGTTTCTTAGTAGCAGCATTTTCTTGGGTGTGCTCTGTTTGCTGGCCACAGAGACATGGTCCCTTTAAGAGAACTTACTGATCCAGCCTAATCTGCAAAAACTATGCAGCTCTTTAAGAGAGTGTATTTTAAAAGCTCTTATGGTTGGAAGATGATTAAGGATTCACAATAAAACAGATTCAGATGAAAAGAAAAACCTGTAAATGGGTTATAATGTGTATAAAAGGTACATAGGATTCACAGAGAAAAGAAAGAGGATAGAGAAAGTCTTTAAAAAATAGAGCAATAAAAATATAATAAGCCACATAAAGATGGAAAATAGACACAAAATCTGGATTTTGGTTGTTATTGTGTTTTCTTTTAATTTTTTAACTGTTAATGAGCTAACTGCAGAAAGACAATGGATTATAAATGCAAAGGCTACTAAGTTAAACAAGAATATATATTTTAAAGGTATTTTGATTTTGGAATTTGTATCTAAGGATTTATTGCTTTGGAAGAGTTCTGCTTTTGTTTCCAGAGAAGATGAGAACCTTTGGATTGCTTCCAGGCAAATATGGTTTCATCAACCAAGACACCCTGAAAAAAATCTCTGATAGAAAGAGATGGCCACATCAACTTCAAGACTACACAGTATGATCCTGTCTAACTCATGAGATTTTCAACTCCCCGTACTCAGCAGTAAGTAGTAATGGAAAACTACACCCCTATTCCCAAAATATTGTTTATAAATGTTTTTTCATTATAACTGGTTATTGGTCATAGTTAATCTCTTTATAAAAAGAAAAAGGGGATATGGTATATAAATGATTTTTTTAAAAGTTAGATTATTGAATTCACTTAGATCAAGAAATCAGCTGTTAATCTCAAAATATTTTACATTGGTATAGATTTTGGTTTATTGATACAAACTTAAGGTCAATTCTCTTATGCTGTATTTTTCTAATCTTGTTTAAGGTATGATTTTTATGTAACTGAATTAAATTTGTAATGTATAATTAAGAAATACATGTTAGTTAGATTTTTAGGTATACAAAGATATATTTCAATTAGGTAGGTAATCTTCGAATACTTCTAAGACCTACAAAACGTGGAATTTAAAATGTTTTAAGAACTTATACTTTCCTGGACAGTGAGACAGGTCTTCTCCTGGCAGCACCAATTTACTTCAAGAGAAAAATGGGCATAGAAGAAACTCCATATGGAGATTAGCTTCTTTGTGGCATTGGTTAGCTACTGGACAAGAACCTTTTCTTATATTGACTGCTTGACAGTATGCTGTGTAAACTGGACATGCAGGTTCCATAGGAAGGTGACCTCTGAACTTTGGCAGAACAAGGCGAGATGGTCGTTCAGGTTCCTGCTTTGTAGAGAAAACTGTTAGACATTCTTCAGGACTCAAGGAGAAGCAACTGATGAATTGTGCCAAAATGAGCAGAGCAGATTTCCTGCTTCACTGAAATGAAAAGAGACTCTGGACCTGTAGGCTGAAGATGGATGCCCCAACTTTATAAAAGAACTTGGGGTGATTGTTCAGGCAGATAGGTGTCATCTCTGTACTTTCTAGATTTTAGAAGTTGCTTGCACTTCTGGTTTACTTGGATAAATATACCCTTCTGTGGTCTTTGATGTAGTTGATGATTAGATAGTTATAGGTACAGTTATCTTAGTCATTTGAAAGGTATATTGGATATAAAACTTTATATTCATAAAGATAAGGTAGATAATAAGAGTATTTTCTTTAATCTTGCTAAATACAAATAGACTAGATATTATAACTATAATTCTTGCTTGATGGCTATTTTGTTATATGTAATTCTGCTGTGTTAAAGTTGAAACCTTCCTTTTTGAGTAGACAGAAAGTGGGAAGTGATGTGGGAATGCCTTTCTGTATACTGTGAATATCAGTCTTTAAATAAAGGAGCTGTTTTGAGCCATGACAGGCACCATAGAAGAAGTAGGAGGAAACAATTTAACAAATATCTGTCTAAATTACAGTAAGCATATGTTTTTTTTCATAGACATTCTACTTCTGACAAAGTTATTCTGTATTTTAAACATATGTGAAGAGAAATACTACTGCCATATATATTATATGCATAATATCATTTTAATAAATGATGATATAAGATAAATGGGCAAGCAGTTTCACAAAGCATTGCATACTTACAAACCTATATAGCCTTAGAACAGCTATAGACTTTTCAGTAGTAATACAGACTGGTGTTAAGACTTTTTAAAAACTTGAATTTTAAGACAGAACATGCAATGAGAGGAGCATACCCTCACTATACTACATAAATGAAGGTGGAAACTTTGTGTCCCCTAGAATTACATGAGTAACTGGTTGTAAAGTAGTTAAAGGCCAGGTGAGGGTGTTAACTATCCCTGGAGTTGGAGTGTCAGTCAGGTATGAACTACCTTATGTGGGTGCTGAGTACTGAACTCTGGTCTTCTGTAAGAGAAACAAGTACCTGGTCCAGATCTGACCCTCAACTTAGTGCTGTGCTTGTGACTATAATTCTTGAGACAATTTTTTTTTTTAATGTGGAGGAGATACTGTCTATATTCTTTCAAGGAAATTGGAAGTGTGTGTGTGCCTATTTTGCTTATTCTTGTGTAAAATAACCTTCAGACAGTTGTACAGAATCCATCCTTCTTGTTTGTTTTGGAGAGGAAAACAGAAGAATGTCTTTTGTTACTTATTTACAATTCATTCACATTGTTTTCAGACCATATACCTCTCAGGATTTCACTTCTTTCAAGTCTGTTGAGGTTTGTTCTTAGATTAAGGTCTTTCTTGTAACATTTCTTGTAGGCCCAACAACATAAGCTGATTTTGTGAATATTGGTCAGTATTTAATTAATCTTAATTTCATGATTTTGATCAAGAGTATAGCTAATTTTACATTGATCATCTGCTGCTTTTTATTTAATTTGAATTGTCCTATACTTGTGGAGAAAAAATGTTTGTCTTTTAACAGCTTTGCTTAGATATTTTATGTGTAAAGTGCCTCTCAATGTATTAGGACTGATGTCTTATTTTGTTGTAGTTGTTTCTTTTTGTTCTGCCAATCTTTGGAGTCATTCTCTCCCAAGTCTTGTTCTCTTCTCCTTGACTTTTGCTGCCTCAGGGTGTTATATGGAACATGGATATCATTATTTTAACAACGGAAATTGAGTATAGTAAATGCACTTTGGGGGTTGGAAAAGTTTCTTATGAGTTAAGAGTGCTTGCTTCTTTTTGAGTTCTCAGCCCACTACACTGGACAGTTCACAACTGCCTATGACCCCAGCTTCAGGAGATCTTTCTTAGGCCTCTACCAACAACAGTACACATGCTGCATACAGACATGTTCATATATATATATATATATATATATATATATATATATATATATATATATATATATATATATGAGGAAATATGGAAATAAATACTTAATATTCGTTTTCTTTTACCAATCAAGCATAATTTAGAAAGTCAAGGCAAGAGTACTTGGCTCCTCCTTGTTTTCCTTATCTTGCTTCTACCTGTTTCTGAGGTGGCAAGGTTGTCTTTTTCATCTACTTTCCTTTTAAAAGCCCTCATTTGCTATTTTGAGTAGAGACGATGCTAACAAATTCTCTTTTTTGTTTATTTCCTTTCAACTGAGAGCGGCTTGATTTCAATTTGATTCTTGGAAGATTCTTTTGTTTCTTTGTTGGGCATAAGTGTCTGAGCTGACAAGTCTCATTTTGTTCTGTAGCTTAAAAGTGCTTTCCCCATTTCTGGAGATCATGTGCGCGACTGTGAGGAAGTTTCCCTCATTTAGTTTGTTTGGCCACTATGGGAGCAGTGCAATGGTACGGTACCATTTCCTTGGGCTGTTATAAAGATTTGTGTGTGATTATTTTTTACATTTTGATTTTTTTCTTGGGAGTTAGCACGCTTCTTTTTGCTCAAGCTCACAAATATGTGTGTTTACTTCTTATGTAAATTGGGAAGGTTTTAAATCATTGTTCCAGTGATTTTTCAGCTCCTCTCTTTTCAATCTTGTGACAGAATTCAAATAAGAATTATCAGTATTCTGGTATAATTTTACAGGTCTCTTGCTATTTAGTTTGTTTTACACAGTAGTTCAGTTTGGGCAAAGTATACTGTTCCCTGATCTGATTCACTCATCTGTCCTTGTCTTCCTTCTGATGGTAAATACATCCAGTTACCTTTTCCTTTATTTTGCTTCTGGGATGTCTTAGTCCTAAACATTCTTTTCGTTACTTCTTCCATTTCCCATCCATCTCCTCTCACTATTTTCAGAGTAACAGTCTTGTTTCATTTGTCTCAAATAGGCTTGCATTTTTCATCCACACATTTCTACTCCCACTGCATACAAATTTCACCTAATGTTGTTCCTCTATTGATTGTAGTTTTCATTCAGTTTGATATCTTCCTAGTTCTACATTTAACAAATGCCTTCCTCCAATGAAAGCTGAGCACTCTGTTGAAATATGAGCTTCTGAATACTAATTCAATCTCATGCAAGCAAGATTCTCTGTGTTTTGCTTTTTTTCTAGTAGTTTTCATTACATTGAGTAGAGAGAAGAAACATGCAAACTTGTAGTAGGATTCAGGTGTTAGCTGCCAAGGCTTGGAAACATGTCTCTGGAGTTCCCAGAGCCTGAATAGGGTGTGGCCAGACCTGCCAGGACCCTGAGTTTGCCCCTGTTTTGTTCCTGCATTCTCAGTTAGCAGATGGACTATGGTGATACAGTTCCTATCTCCAAGAATTGTCTTAAGGTTCAATTTGTATCATGAGTGTTCATATACCCCTCAATAAATATCAATCCTTTCTATGATATATACTGATATATACTGCAAGTGAGTGTTACTGCAATAGCTGGAAACCACATGGGTTCATTCTCTGTGCTAGCTGGGCCATGGGCCATGAGCCAGCATGCCCGTGCTTTCAACTCCAACTGAAAAATCAGTGGATCCATTTAAAGGGCACCTCTCCAGCCCCTGGGGCTTTCAGTCCATTAGTGGATTTCTATGCAAACAACAGAAAGGCCACTCCAGCAGAATCTTCAGTTATGAAGTTTCCATTAAGGACCTTAAGGGCACCATGGCTGGCACAACTTCACCATGCATACTGCTTGCCTAGAGCTGCGCTGTACACCAGATGCCCCATGAACTCAGAATAGGGTATCATTGTTAAATGGTAGATTTTAACTGCTGTTTTAATGTAGATTCTGTCATATCATTCTGACTTTGTGAGAAATTGCCCTTTGTATAAGGTCGGTTCATCTTCTGGGCCCCCTTGTTGGCCATATTGCAGGAACCTGCCTGGCTGCTTATGCTGCTGTGCTTTGGCTAGCAAGACAATGAACCCAACTACAACACCTTCTGTCCAAATGTCACCATTGCATCTTTATTGAGGTCATTTGTTAGCATATTTTTTTCTTCCTTCTTTACAACAATGGCTGACAATTCTACTTCTCAAGACTTCAGGACATATTTTTCTGTTGTGATTGAGTATTTCTCACATGAGTATATTTTTGAGGGCTTAGTCCTTCAGTCCTGCTACATTTCAGCTTAATTATATATTTTATATTTCATTTAAAACAGCCTAAAGCCCATTCTAAATATGAGACAATAATTAGCATGGTGGAACATTTGAAATCTAGGAATGAAAATTTGAAGAGTTATTTAAAGTCTAGGAGTGAGCAATTGCTATATAAAGTGTATAATATAGAAAATATAACTGATAAATTGGTAGGCAAAGTTAATTTTCTGGAAATTAGTTACAACAAACTTTCAGATACAACTGCCTCATTGGACATTAATATTAAGACCATACAAGAGAAGTGTAGACTTTATGTTAATGACAAGATTAAGAAGCTTATTAATTATGTTAATGATGAGAATAGGAAAATTGCTGATTCTATGAGGTCATTAGACCATTAGATGCACTAGCTCATCAGGAAAATCAGGCTCAAGAAAAATCAGTAGTGTCTAAGCTTCAGGAATGGGAGGACTGTGTTTCAATACTAGAAAAGGATGTTAAGACATTGTCTACCAAGAACAATTCAGGACAATTCCCTATGAGAATTTATAGTAATGAAGAAGCTCTACCTAAGGTGGTAAACATGAAAGGGATAACTCCTTCCCTACTGGTATCATTTCCAGTTACAATTGAGACAAAGAAAATGTATAGGGAGTCCCCAGAATTTGTGGAGTATCATTATGAGCCAATACATATGAGATATATAAAGGACATTAAGGAAGCCATATTACTTCATGAAATCCAATCCACATTTGTAAAATAAATTCTAAATGCATGGTCAACAAAAATAGAATAACTCCTAATGATTAGATGCAGTTAATAGCTGCTGTGTTGGACTACAGCCAACATTTGCAATGGAGAAAATGGCTTAGGGGAGAGGCTAGGGCCATAAACCTCCAGGGAAAGATTAGGAGTTTTTTCATTTCTCATGACCAAATCCTTGGTGAAGGCTCATTTGCTGCTGTGAAGGCTCAGACTACTTACAGTGAGCATACATTGTTGTTGTGCTGTACTGCTGCATTGAACACTTGGGAAAAGATTTTAGATCCAGAACAGAAAATTGAGTCATATACCAAGGTCAGAAAAGGCATACAAGAACATTATATTGACATTCTACAGAGGCTGGCTAAAACTGTACATAGAGCAGTAGTGGATCCAGAAGTTAAGAAGCAATTAATAATTTCTTTGGCCTTTGACCATGCTAATCTGGAATGTAAGAAAATACTTATGCAACTAAAGATTAGATCTTCACCCATAGAGGAGTGGATTCAGTATGCAATCGATGTTGAATCTCTCCATTGTAATGAAGAGAATTTGGTTGGCCAAGCCATTGCCAATGTTAGGGTGAGGAATCAAAGCATCACTTGCTTTAACTGTGGTAAACCAGGCCATATAAAAAGGAATTGTATGCAAGGTACATCTGGAAATAATGTTCATCTTAGGAATGGTTCAAACAGAAGGCCATTACCTTCTGAGTTATGAAGAAGATGTGGCAAAGGCTGACATTGAACAAGTTAATTTAAGTCCATGAAGGCCAAACAAGGCATCCATTTATCAATGGAAAATGTCTTTTGGGCTTCCCCGGGAAGGCCCCAGAAATTATATTTCAAAGCCAAGGAAGGATCAATCATATCCAGGCACAGTGGAGGAAAAGCCTCCTCATTCAGTGCTTAAAATAGAGGACCATATAGCACTGGATAACAAAAAAAACTTTAAGGGAGAAATTGACTGTTCCAAGAAAAACCACAAAATAAATATTCTGTCAGAACAAAGAACAAAATTGAAAATACGGGTATATAATATTTATATCCAAGCCTTAGTCAACATGGGAGTCAATGTTTTGATTATAACCCCACAATAATGGCATATAAGATGACCTCCACAGGCAGTGGATGTTCAATTTCTAGGTATTGAAACAATATCTCAGGTAAAACAGGGTATAAGATGGCTTGAATGTATAGGACCAGAAGGTCAGAAAGGAAGGTTGAAGCTATATATGGATGGACCTATCAGTGAATCTATGGGTTCAAAACCTTCTACAGCAATAGAATACCCAGACTAATATCCCTCCAGGTTCAGATATCAACCTGAGACTCAATTATGTTTCTGAAAACAACATTTTAAGGTGCTAGGCAAAAACAACCACCAGCCATTCAGGTTGTGCAAAAGCACAGCCCACTAGCTGCTGAACCCATAAAGACACTCACACTACCTTTGAAATGGTTGACAGAAAAGCCTATTTGGGTCTAGCAATGGTCTTTGATGTAGAAGAAACTGCAGGCTCTAGCACAGCTGGTAAAGGAACAGGTACAAGCTTAGCATATTGAAGAATCAACTAGTCCATGGAATTGTATTTGTTGTCAAGGAGAAATCTGGAAAGTATAGAATGATGATAGATCTAAGAGAAATTAATGAAGTGATTCAACACATGGGCTCTTTATAATATGGCATTCTCCTGTCTTCCCTGTTATCTGAGAGATGGCCTCTTAAAGTTATTGATTTGAAAGATTTCTTTTTTCCATACGTCTACAAGAACAGGACAAAGAAAAATTCACCTTCATAGTGCCCACATTTAATAATTTATGCCTGGTAAAGAAATAGCAATGGAGAGTCTTTTCATAAGGAATCTAGAATACTCCTACTTTATGCCAATATTTTATCTAACAGCCACAAGTAGTGATACAGAAACAATTGTCACAATCTATTATGGATGATATCTTGTTGGCAGACCCATACGTAGATACATTAGAAATAATGTTGAAGAAAAGAAGAAAATATTGCCTGATTAGGGACTACAAATTTCTCCCCCTAAAAAAATATAAAAGGGGATTCTATCAATTATTTTGGATATAAAATAGGTGTACAGTAATTTAGACCCAAAAAGGTGCAGCTAAAGAGAGATAGAGCACTTTTAATAATTTCCAAAAATTGCTATGAGATATTGCTCATTTATGACACATTATTGGTACAAAAAATGAGCTAGTTAATTTATTAAAAACCTTAGATGGTGATAAGGACTTAAATAGTCCCAGAGAATTTTCTGATAAAGCTGGGAGAGAATTAGCTTTGGTGGACAAGAAATTACAAGAAGCACATATGAATCACGTGGGTCTAGACCTTGTTTGCATGCTGGTTATCTCTAAGCATTCTCCTACAGGAATCATATTGCAAAGAGAAAATATTTGATTAGAATTGAAATTCCTGGCACATAGGCCAAGTAAAAAGTTGAAAAACTATATCAAAAAGATTTCTGATCTGATTTTTAAAGGAAAGTTTAAACTTCATCAATTGACTGGAAAGAACTCTGCAGAAATTGTTGTACCTTTCACTAATGAAGAAACTGATCGATTATGGGCAGACAGTGAACCTTGGCAAGAAGCTTGTACTAATTTTGGGGGAAAGATTAATAACAAATATCCTAAAGCAAAATAATTTAATTTATAAAGGAAACTAATTGGATCTTTCCTCATGTGGCATGGGATAAACATATTTCTGGAGCTCGTACATTTTATACTGATGCGAACAAATCAGGAAAAGGTGGTTACAAATCAGGAATTTAATTAAGGTGGTTCAAAGCCCTTATATATCTGTTCAGAAGTCAGAACTATATGTGATTATTATGGTTTAATGGATTTTACAGGAAGCTCTTACCATAGTAACTGATTTTTCAGTATGCGGAAGGACTTGTTTTACATATTGAAACTGCTTATTTCATTCCTAATGATACAGAATTAACCTCATTGTTTATACAACTACAGGATATCATTAGAAATAGAATTCATCCCATATACATAATACATATCAGATCTCATATGGGTCTTCCTGGTCTTTTGGCACAAGGTAATGATGAAATTGACTTGTTATTTATAGGAAACATGCTGGAGGCCTCAGAATTTCATAAGAGATATTATGTTAATAGCAAAGGATCAAAAAAGAGTTTTCCCACTTGGCATCAGGCCAAGGAAATTCTATGGAATTGTACTACTTATTCCTTCTATAACCAACCATCTTTACACACTATAAGTAATCCTAAAGGTACACAGAGAAGTGAGATCTGGTAGATGGATGTGTTTCACTTTCCATAATTTGAAAAGATGAAATATGTACATCATACCATTGACACTTACTCAGGAACGCAACTGGAAACTGCCCTGGGTTCTGAAATAGCTGATGCTGAAATTACTCACCTTTTGGAAGTCATGGCCATAATGGGAATTCCTGTTCAAATTAAGACTAGCAATGCTTCAGCATATGTTTCCCAGAAAATGAAGCAGATTTTTGGATATTGTAATATAAAGCACATTACAGCACAATTTTATAGGACAAGCAGTTGCGAAGAGATCTCACTGTACCTTAAAAGAGATGATTCATAAACAGAAAGAAAAAAATGAAAATCGCACGGAGAGATTACATAATGCTCTTTTGACCTTGAATTTTCTCAATGCTGTTGAGAAAGGAACAACAGCTGTTGAGATACATTGGGTAATAGAGAAAATTTTGGGGATAAACCGATCAATCTACTTCAAGGATGTTCGGACTTCAGTATGGAAGCTGGGATACATTCTTTGGTGGGGTAGGGGTTTTGCTTTTGTTTCCAAAGGAGAAGAAAAGATTACTAACAAAATTAATAAAGATCTAATTTGAAAAGGAAACCCTCCTGAGGAGATGTAATAGCTTATAGCCTGATATGACAATTGGATACATGGTAAGGAAAATTCATTTAAAAAGGCTAGAGCAGTGTATCATTTCTGTTTTTACAGAAGAATAGATATAACCATCTTTAAGACATTAAATGGATGCTGAATGCTTAGATATCTAAAGTAGAAGAGAGATCACTTATGATAGGATTACCAACAAAGGAATATGAGAATAACTGGTACCAATATGCACTATTGGGTAATTTCTCAATTCTCACTGCTTTAAATCAAGAAACAAACAAACAAACAAAAACATGTGGTCCTGGTTTGATTATAAATAAAACTGGCTTTGGAGTTGAAATAAGTGGCTTTCTCCCTTTCTAAACCCAAACATACTAGTAAAGAAAATTTGAGAAATTTTATTTCATAACAGAAAAGCCACATGGTGTGGGACAGAAGGCAGCAAGAATATATAGGAACTGATATATATGATATATATCATCATTCAGAAACTGTAATTTTAACTTTAATCCTATTTCTCTGTGTATTTTCTCCTTCCTAACCTCAAAATCTTCTCTTCATGCAATCTTCTCTTAAAGAAGTAAAGGATTTAAAAATCTTCTTTTGATATTAATAATATTTACATTTTCCACTGTAAACAACAATTTCTCTTACCAGCAATCTCGAAAGCATCTGGAATGAAGATGGGACTCCCACTGTAATGATTTCATCTGGTGTAAAAAATAATAGAGAGAGAACAAGAGACAAACAGAGACAGAGAAATAAAGAACCTGGTGTACACCACTCAATAATTGCTTTTGGATTATAGACTATTCAAGATGGTTGCAAGATAGCTCTCTATGATTACACATCTTTAACAAGGGTACCAAATGGACTTACCCAGTACTATGAGACTGGTTATAGATGTTTATAGTCAGTCCATTAGGACCTAACCACTGTCTTAGTTTTGACAGAATCCCACAGAGCTGCTGCTGCTCACAGGTTAGCAGGAAGCAACCTTATAAAAAACAATGCCCCTCTCCCAATAAATTCTGTCCTCTGAGTGTTATGGATATTTATAGTTCTGATAGGGTAGTTATAGGTTTAAGTTGGGTTGAGGGTAGAATGATAATACATACTCAAGGATCCCTTTTAAAGAAGAAAAAGGGGAATAGATAGGATAGACATAGGTAGATAGTTGTATCTGCCTGTAAACAATTGTTAGCCAAATATGAACCAAAAACAATTTGCGTTGTTATAGATGCTTATATATTTATATAAATGTGAAATTAATTTATGTTTGAATGAGATAATTTGCATATTGATACATTTGAATATAAAATTGTTTTATATGCCTAAGGTAATTTGTATATTGATACAAAATTTAACTTGTATTTTCCATATTTTACATATTGCTTCTGTCTCTGTATAAAATATTTTGTACATTGATACATATTAAGCATATTATTTTCATTATGCAATTTCTACCATTGTTTAATTACACTAGTCATAATCTATAATTATATTAGTCATAATATATACATAAGCTGTTTAATGTACCTCTGTTTAGATATTCTGTATATGGTATATATTTAGGATACTGTTATCATTTTGCATGGTATATGTACCTCTGGCTAATGTTTATATGATAGTCAAGCTGGAAGTCATCATTCAGAAACTGTACACCCATTTATAGAGTACTTAATTTTACAATGTAAGCTTCAGTCTTTAGGATGACAAGAACTGCAGGTCAACATTATGTAGGTTTGCCATGTAATGGTCATGTTGTTTAGGTTTCCCATATACATGCTAAAAAATATATCAGACAGAGAGGAGTCTTCAACCACTTCATAGACCTGGAGAATATGACATTTAATGTTTTGTTACTCAGAATTCAGCCATGAGAGACAATATTATTCCTGGCATCACTATCCTTTCTGAGATGGTGTTGAGAATCAAGGACACTCCAATCAGAGTTTGTCTTCTTTGGCAGACAATGTCCTGTTGGGCAAGGAATTGCCCTTACCTTGACTGTTCTAAGTATGCAAGCTATCAGATGTGGATATGCAAGATGAAGGATAGAGACTGCTGAAACCTGCCTGGACAGGATCAGATGGTCTCCTCTAACAGCTTCTGAAAAGATCTATCAAATATCATAGACCTGTAGCCAAAATGATGGCTGCTTCAATGGTGCAGAAAAGCCATGGGTGACTATCCAGGTAGCTGCCTGTCACTATCCTCTCTTAAATTTTGGCAGCTACTTTCTTCTGCTTCCAGCCTACAGGTATTATATTTTCCTTCTCCGGTCTGATGGGTTTGAAGACTAGACAGTTAAGGTTACTACCATCTCATCTCTTAGCAAAGAGCATTCAGGTGTTGTATTTTTATTATTTAAGATAAACACCTTTGAAGTAATTTCTGTACCTCACCACTTACTAATACTCTAGACATGTACGATGTACCTTATATTTGTTTTTAGGTGCAATTTGACCTTGCTTATATTTTGCCTTTTCCTCCCCTTATTACCTTATAATCACTACTATTGTATATAGTCTTAGTTTAGAACTTTCTTAGTTAGACAAAATGGGGAGATATAGTAGGATTCAGGTGTTAGCTGACAAGGCCTGGAGGCCTGTCTGGAGTTCTAGGAGCCTGACTGGGGCATGGCCAGACTCCAATAAGAAACTTCCAGGACCCTGAGCTCACCCCTATTTTGTTCCTGTGTTTATGGAGAATGGATTGGCAGCCCCGGTGTGGGACAGTTCCTATCTCCAAGAATTGTCTTAAGATTCAATTTGTATCATGAGTGCTCATATACACTCAATAAATATTAATCCTTTATATGATATAATGCAGGTGAGTATTACTGCAATACCAACTAATTATTACTAAGTAGAAGCAAACATCAAGGTCTCCATATAGAATCCACTGACACTTCAGAGGTGGCACACTCCATGTTTATACAGTCAGTACATGCGTTGTCAGCTAGGTTCTTCAAGTGATCTCATTGTATCTGGAGTAAGGATGAACTCATTACTACAGAGTGATGATAATATGTCTGCCTCTGTCCTCTCTGACATTATCCTATTGGCAGATATAGGAATTCAGACTGACCTCCCTTTGTAAACTTTCTAATTTGGTTCATACTTCATTTTCTTAATGTTCATGGTTTTAATTTCATTAATCACATATGAATAAAATTATGTGACACATACATATTTTCTTCTCTTTTTAATTAATTTTTCCCATAACCACCACCAGTCTCCATCCTGCTCCTTCTCCCAGTCCTCCTCCAGCTTCCCCACTCCTCCCCCTTCACTACCCAGAGAGGGCAAGGAATCCCGAGGTGATTCAACTCAGTCTGACATACTAGTTAATATTGGACCTAATCTCTCCCCCCAGGTATTAAGGCTGAGAAAGGAGTTCCTCTGCAAGGCATGGGCTCCAAGAAGCCAGTTCATGCACGAGATATACATAGACTCTGGTCCAAGTGCAAGAGGTCCCAGAAACTGCCCACACCTTTCAACTGTCATCTTCAGTGACAGGATCCAGATCCTTTCTATGAAAGTTTTTCAGCAATCATTTCAGAGTCTACCAGCTCCCAAGAGCACAGTACATACTACTGGATGGATCTCCCCGTTATGATTTTGATATCTCTATTCATACAATCTCTCCTCTCTCTCTTTAGCCGGATCAGTAGCTTAGCTCAGCCCTGTGTTTAGCTATAGATCTCTGCATCCACCTTCATCAGATGCTGGATGAAAGTTCTATAATAGCAATTAGGGTGGTCATTTAAATAATAATAGGGAAAGGCATGTTGTATTTAGTTTTGGCCCTAACCTTGAGGTTCTGCCCTGTGTCCCACAGAAACACACAGATGCTTCTATTAATTTTACATTGATTGGCCTAAGGCCCAGACATATAAATTGTTAACTCTTTGCCTTTAAACTAACTTGTGATTTTTATTTTGTTTAGCCATGCATCTTGGTAATTTGTTTAGAGTATTATAGTTGTCTTTTGTATCTCTTGGCTTTTTTGGCTCACCATCTCTGTGACATATTTGCTCTGTTCTTCCTGTTTTTAGAGTTTTTCTTTTTTTTTTTTTTTTTTCTTTTTTTTTTAAGTCTGGTAGCTTTGGCCACACTTTCTGTTTGCCGTTAGCCAGTTAGTAGGGTTTTTTTTGTTTGTTTGTTTGTTTTGTTTTTTTAATTAGTAGGCAGGACAATTATTTACATAATCTTACTACAAAGGCACTCTCTCCACGATTGCCCACTATTGCCCACTATTGCTTGGAGTCCTAGCTGGGCTCATCTTAGGGGTTTGGGGTGTTTCCCTGGCATCAGGTTTCTCTCTAATCCTACTCTATCAGGATATCCTCTTCTTTGCTCTCTCTTTCAGTTGCTTCCCTCCTTCCCCCCACTCAACCATCCTATTCTCTCGTGTTCTCTTCTTATCTTCTTTTTATGATCACAATCTTCTCAGGAGATCTTTATTCCCCCTTCCCAGGAGGATCTATGAGTGTCTCTCTTAACTTCCTCCTATTAACTAGCTGCTGGGGGAGATATTCCAAATAATGCTGCTGATGGTGCTATAAATACACACTGAGCTTGATAAAAAAGAAAATAGCCTTGAATGCATTAGCACGGGCAACCACTTTTTAAATATAACACCAGTAGCACAGACATTGAGTGCAACAATTAATAAATGGGACCTCCTGAAACTGAAAAGCCTCTATAAGGCAAAGGACATGGTCCATAAGACAAAATGACAGTCTACAGAATGGAAAAAGGATCTTTACCAATCCTACATCTGACAGAGGACTGATATCTTAAATATATGAAGAACTCAAGAAACTATACAACAAAAAATCAAATAAAATAAATAACCCAATTTAAAAATGGGGTAGAGATCTAAGCAGAGAATTCTCATCAGAAGAATCTCAAATGACAGAAAGACATTTAAGGAAGTGTTCAACATTCTTAGACATCAAGGAAATGCAAACCAAAACAACTCTGAAATCTTACACCTGTCAGAATGGCTAAAATCAAAAACACAGATGACAACCTATGATGGAGGGGGTGTGGAGCAAGGGAACACTCCTTTATTGCTAGTGAGAGTGTAAACTTGTTTAGCCATGCTGGAAATCAGTATAGTGGTTCCTCAGAAAACTGGGAATCAATCTACCCAATGGTCCAGCAATACCACTAGTGGGCATATACCCATATACCCAAGGGATGCACATTCTTGCTCCAAGAGTATTAGCATATACATATTCTTAAAATCAAAAGTTATGTATCACACATTTTAAATATCTTCTTTTTCTGCTTCTTAGTATAAAATATTTTTAGTGATTTTATGCATGGTGTATTTTGACTAGGGAAGAAATTCCACAAAATTACATAAATCTCTGTCCTAATTAAAAACAAAACCTATTGACATGCACATATATGGATTTTATATCCAACATGCTCATTTAGCTCACTACCACTCCTGTATTTATTTTTAGGTAGACAATTATATTTTGTCTTGATCAAAACTATTTTGTTTCACAGTAATCAAGCAACCTTTCATTTTTTTGAAAATTGAACTAAATTGGAAAACTAAATATTAGCATTATCATAATAAAAATTTTCATGATTTAGTCATTGTGTTAGTTTACCATATCTGTAACATTTTCCAGTCAACAGCAATTGGTAGGCAACTGGTATCATTTAGATTTGTCAATATGCACACACGCAAAGCACAATTGTTTGGTTCCAATCCTTTCTATTTTTCTATTTATTTTTCAACAACCATTCTCAACATTTATGTATGCTTGCACTGGTGCTTACATACATGTCTGTATCGCTATGGCTAATGTGTGGAGATCACACTTGTGGGAGACCAATTTTTTGTTTCCATCATGTGTGTCCCAACAATCAAGTTATCAGCTGTGGCAGCCAGCACCTTTCTCACTGAGTGACATCACTGATGATCTAACTCCTGAGCTGTATGGATAGAGCCCTTTTATTATAGAAGGTGTGCAATTTCCCATCTGTGGAGATAGATTACCATATTGTATCCTGCTGAAATTGTCTCAATTTTATCTTTGCACATTGGTTTACATTACAATTCTGTCCATAAATACCCATGCCCATCCTGCTAGTATACTTTATTTTTCCAACTCATGTGTTTAATAAAGTGACTCTATAACTAACTTTTTATTCAAAAGCATACATTTGTGAAACTCATAGATGTTTTAATTGACAAATTTAATAAAATATACCAATATTGCTGCAACATGAAAATGCAACACAATTAGCATAACAAATGGAGAGAACATTACAGGTTTACTTACAGTAATCTCTGTAACTCATATATCTCAAACACTGCAAATAATACGTTAAATGATATTTGATCATGTAATCTGAATTTCACCTTAAATTCTACAGGAAGAGAAAAGATCTTTAAACCCCTGTTACCTGTAGAAAGTGACAGTTTATCAAATGGATTCAGTGCAATGAGATGCCTATAAATACAACTGGTGATGACATAGCTTCAGCAACAATAGCTGTTCCAAGACCTATAGTCAAGCTTATAGTGAAGCATCATGGAAGTGTTAATTTTTGGATGACAGTCGAATAGCTGGTAGAGCTTAAGTTAACAATCCACTCCAGTGGTCTCTTCTTTAGCACAGCTATAATATTGTTTCTACATTCATAGTGGAAATAAACATTACTTAAGGTAGACAGATACACTATAAACATGTTTTGAATATGGTGACTAACATTTATTCAGCTTGTCCCATTAAAATAGAGCTATGAACATAAGAGTTCAGTCAAAGGGAACAAGGGTATGGATGTAAATGACCTTGCGTTACTTGTGTTTCTACTGTAAGATTTACAGAAATATGATACAGTGTTATAAAGAAATAAAAGAAAAACTAGAGCAGGGGATTGAATGGAGAGGGGGTGGAGTAGGTTAATGAAGGGAATATATGGAGAAAAAATAATTCTAAAGGCCTTTTAAGAAGTCATATAAAAACTACTATTGTAAAAGCTTTATATAGCATACATATACAATATATAATATGAATTAATATATTAATATAGAAGATATATTATGTCTATACATATACACATATATGTAATTTAAATTAAGTAATAATAAAATGCAGAAGACAATATCTTATCTAAACATCATATTTTTAGCTTTTAAATAAAACACTCAACACCAGGAATAGTTTTTGAGTTATTGGCCGAAGGGGTCCTATAGACATCCTGCATAGATACCAGCAAACATTGAAGCCTATTGTCTTGATGATAAGATTCTATTACAGAAGGCACTACATATTTACATCATCAACTATACGGAAATCAAGCCAGAGATCCCTGGACACTTCAACTCTACTAACTAGCACTTGTTGTGCTTAAAACTGCTATAAATGCTACTGGAAGAGGAAGCCATCTTCAATCTCACCCATCTATAAAACCTGTAAACTACAAGCAAAATATGTACACTGGTATAATAGTGACACAGTCTTACAGAAGTAAGCAACCATTTTATTTTCCTAGATTCCAAGGTTGCTCCATGAAAAGGAATCCATACCCAACACTGTTAAAGTGTCAAAGAACAGGAGACTAGATAGGTCATTAGATCTAGGGAAATACTACTACTGCTGCTTTGCTAAACCAGCCTAGCACTAAAATGACTCCCAGTGACTTGGTGTTATTCCTAAAGATGACCTTTGGTATCACATAACCCTTGTCAGAGCAGACAAACACAAATAAACTTTATGTATTTTGGTTGTGGTTTATATGACTGTTCCTGGAGGCTTTTGGGTGTTATTGTTTGTATGTATGTTTTTGTTTTCATATTGTTTTGGTTTTGTTTTGACTTTTTAAAAAAGATTTCTGAAAAATAATCTAAACTTCAAGTTTTATGTTTCTCATCTGAAATATGACAAATATTTCTTGCTCATTTCAGCATTGCTTTGTCTTAAATATGGAAAGGATAACTCACTTCGATGACAATATTGTAAAGATTCTAAATGCTACATGTGTAGCATGTAGAAATGTATCACACAGCTGTTTGTTTCTTTACCACCCAAGCCTGTCAGTACAGTCATGGTAATGCCAATGTGGATGTTAAATAACATACACTTGAGGATCCCAGTAAAGAATAGGTTATTTTATGTATTCATTCTTTTTCCCTCATTAACCTTCAAAAACAGGACTTTTACCATCTCTGGTGATTAAGAAATGAAAGTAATATACCATGAATGCAACTTACACCGAAGCCTGGCTTCTCAGAGTAGTGAATTGTTTTCAACATTCAATTCAAGTGCTATAGAATATCTTATGAATCACATTAGGCCAACAAAATTGTGTGTGTGTGTGTGTGTGTGTGTGTGTGTGTGTGTGTGTGTGTGTGTGTGTGTGTGTGTGTGTGTAAGAGAGAGAGAGAAAGAGAGAGAGAGAGAGAGAGAGAGAGAGAGAGAGAGAGAGAGAGAGAGAGCTACATCCACTTTCAGACTCATAAACATGAATGAAGAATAGAAAAAAAAATACATTCTATTTCCCACTTGTTTTGCACAAGGCTATTACCTGTTTAATGGTGTTTACAGTTGTGACATGGAAATTCTAAGTGCTGAGTGGCCAAATGCCTCTAAAAAGCATTGTACATATATATTATAGGATTTTTATTACTCTCATAATCAGTCTCAGTGATAAAACCACAGCCACTGAATCATGTCTCCATGTTATTTCACACAGTGAACTTGTGAGGTTTGAAATACAGACAGCATCTTTTTTCCAAAGAGAATAACACTCAGAAGAAAGGCATGGAGAAGTTGCAGATTGAGACAAGAGGCTCATAAAAGCTCTGGAGCCTGACCTTGCAGACATCCTCACATCGTTCACAGTGTCTAGCTGAGGCCAGGCATAAATTAATTGTCAACATAAACAATGTCCAAATCCCATTACTGCTTAAAGATTTCATAGTTTTCAGACAACAAAATGGAAGAAAATAATGCATCCATGTGTAAAAATTAAAGACAACTTTTGGGCAAAAATAATAGAGCTTCTCAATACCCAACAAAGATTCAAACAGAAAAATGGGAGACGCTCTTTCACTGTGGCCTTCTAATTGCCATGGCTCAAGCCCACACAGTAACGAGATCTGCTTATGCTTTCACTGCATCCTATATGCAGTATGTTGGTTGGCTTTTCATCTTCTGAAATGATTACAAAGCTGGGCATCCAGAAAGGTAAGGAACATGCAAAACAGTGAAATATTTGTCTTATATGTTGACAAAATGAATATTGGTTGGTGTCTTCTCTCTATTTCATCTGCAAGATTAGGGACTTAACACAGACTTTCACTGTTAATTAATATCCAGACTCCTTTTAGGGAGTCTACTCTAGATTGAGTCCAAACACATGGGTTGTTTTGTTGCTATAGTTTTTTTTTTTTTTTCTTTTTTCTTTTTTTTCTTTACCTGTTGTACTGACTCTGTAGGTGGGAAAGGCTCTAATTCATATCCAATGACATTCCTGCTTTACAGAAGGTGCTAATTAGTATACAACTCTGAATATCAATAGTTTAATAATGCAGAACAGATCATACTAACTTCCTTTTTGAGTCCTATTCATTTGATAATTTTGTATAAATGAAGATCTAGTGAAGACCACAGCTAGGCATGTGAATATTTCACTTTCCATTAGACTTATTATTTGTTCAAAGGATAAACTTAACTTTTCAGCTACATAGTACTAATTATTTCTTATTAATCATGGCATTCTTTAAACATATATATATATGTTTAAAATATATGTGATCAGCTACATGACAGAAACTTTGGCAACCTGACTTCATTGTCTTCTATGCACTGAACTGCCATCATTATGAATGTTGGTATCATTAAGTCAGTGCCTAAGAGTGAAACACGGAATGGGGTTACATCCTTCTTGGTTTATGAGTTTACTGTCCAGACCTAATAATTCCTAAGCCATGCCTATATTATTTACGTAGCATGTTTTCTCCAGTAAGCCTTCTCTTGTTAGTTCCTGAGAATGACTCCTGAAGGCTTATGTATTTGGATACTTGTGCCTAGGTGATGGATCTCTCCGAGAAAGATTAGGAAATATGGTCTTATTGGACAAGCCTACCCCCAGTGGTAATTTGAGACTGTAAAAGGCCACACCATTTCCAGTTAGTGATCTCTGCCTTCTGCTTGTCAGTCAAGATATAAGCTCTCAGTACTGTTCTGGCACGCCTGACTGTCTGTTCTCATGTGTCATGCTTCCTGCCGTGATGGTTATGAACTCTAACCATCTGGAACTGTAATCCCCCAACTAAATGCTTTTACAAGTTGTTTTGGTCATGGCTCTTCTTCTTAGCTATGGAAAAATTGCTAAGACTCCCTTTTTACCCAGTCATCCCTTTCACCCATATCTGTTGTCATGTGGTTGGCCCCTTCTGCCCAGTTCCTCACAGCTTCATATCTATCGTAAACTTAGAATCTTCAGGATTACAGAAGCTATTCAGTTATCTTTTCTAATATTACACTGAATTATCAACAGATTCTAAAACAGAAAAAGCCTAACAAGAATTTGTTGTATGTCTATGTGGTGGCCTCAGGCAGGTGAGAGAGCTGGCCCTGACAGCATAAGAGCTGGAGAGCTGGTCCTGCCTCTCATCAGCTGCAGAACTCAGGAAAGTGGACCCTACAATATACCTATATCCTGTGAACCTTGTTGTAACCCAAAACCTATGCAGTAACCACAGCCTATGACATTTAGATCCTACACAATTTCAACAATTTCACTTATTCTCTCTTACTAATGCACACAAAATAGTCTAAATGCATTTCTGGAATTCTTTCATTTTGTTCTCATAAAATGTTCTGCCAAATTCTGGCATCAATGTTCACAGAGAAACCTTGAGCAAATTGAGCTAGTTGGTCCAAATAGTCAGGTGGATGATTCTGGATTCTGCTGCATTTTTTTTTCTGCACATTTAGTATCTTTTCATAGTATCTAGAGGCTCAACAATGTGCCAGACCAGGTATGTTAATAGAATATAGAGTGGATAAGGTACATATTACACAACAAGCAGATTTGAAATAGCAGTCTTTCCCAGTCAATCTCTACCTTCTAAAGATTAGTGCTATGCTAATTTATGTTGCTATTAATACCAACAAGTTATATCAAAAGCTATGCTTCCTTTAATTTATTTCTGATTTTCTATAATTTCTAAAGAATCACAGTCTCTTCTTTTGTGTAATATGTCATTATAACCATCTGATAGTAATTATTTAACCATCTTTACTGCAATCATTTTGAAATCTGTTTGCAAAATTAATTGATAAATTAATTAATTAGTTAATTAAAAAACCAAAAAATGTAAACCGAGTGGATCAGTGGCAATGTATTTCTTTAGTTAATATAACTTCTTCAGAGTGTTGTAGGTTTCTGTAAGCAATATCTATTTTGACAAAACCTTTCTCTGTGAATGTCATATAAAGACTGAAGCAATAAAGTTACAGAAAGAAAGCACTTTTTTTAATGTTTGCAGGTAAAATTTATGAAATAGGAATCAAAGACAAGTAAAAGTTTAAACACATTCTGGTTGTAATCAAGAGAGAGAAAAAAAATTATGGAATGGTTCCCCAATTTCTAACTAGTGAAATTTAATTCATGTTAAATTTGATGACCATTTTAGTTTTCAAAGACATCTACAAATGCCCCGACTCTTACATCCTTAGTCTTACACAATCAACCTCAAAAGGTTTCAATTTTTTCTTGGCAGTCAACAGGATTTTCAGACACATCCAGAATATTATCTTCACATTGTAGGCAGTTAATATACATTAAATAAATGACTATCATGGAGAAATAAAAGCATTAAAGTTTCACTCAGAATTTCTTCACTGTATAAGTGTTTCACACATGTATTTTACTACATCTTTTCTGTTGACTTTAATTCCTGTAATCTAATAATTTAATGTATTCTACTAGTCCTGACTAATACTCAGTGGTTACAGAATGCTGGAATTGTATCTTTTTATGATTTAATCCCAGGGAATTCATTACATTAATATTCTCCAACTTTATAGTAATTATGAAACCAAATACGGGTTCCTAAACCCAAGTGCTGAGAAACTGTGTTCAGTCTATAGTCATGCTGGTACCCAGATGACAGATGAGCCAGGGGGTCATTTATATATCACGGATATGCTGGAAGGAATGGTGATTCATGTTACAAGAGTGTCTGAATGGGACAGTGAGAGATGTTCTCATGCTTCTCAGAACAGAGTTGAATTGTCTATTTCTGAAATTTCTTTCTAATACAGCTGGACATCAGTTGCTCATGGATAAGAGGTATTATTTTTTTTATCAATTGTTCATTTATATGTTTCAGGTTATGTGTTTTTATGCAATGATATAGCTACCCTTTCAATCCTTTGAGGGAATGGTAACTGTTGAGGGAATATTGGACTCGTAATTTGAGTTCTGTATGCCAGTATAAGTCCATAGAAAATCATTGGCTTTAGTCACCCTCTGTTAGGACTATCACTCCTCTTCTCCCTCCTAACTGTAGCATGACTCAATTGAGATTCCTTCTTCCTACAGAACAATATGCTGAACTCGCCCCTTTCTCCTTCATTCTTTTGTCTATTCTACTCCCCAAACAAAAAATCTATTTATTTATAAAATGGTTACAATATGAATCAGTAAAGAATTTGATTTAACATGGGAGTTTACAACAAGGTTAATGAGATACCTCACAGTATTGTAGTCTTCATAAAGCCATTACACCAAGCATGTGTGTATGTTGTAAAATTTCAAGTCTTAGAAATGTATAGTTTTAAAGAAGTTTAACAGAATAGAGGGATGAATGTGTATGTTTTCACATGAGAGACAACAGGCTAGAATGACAGATATTTCTCTTGTGGTTAGCGATGTCTGAAGAAGGAATAATAGTAAGGACTAAGAACATGAAAACACATAAATTAATAAAGATTAAATAAAAATCTTAATTGAACTTTCAAATAAGTAGATTTTTTTTGAAGTATGGAATACAGTTCACTATTTTTTATTTTCTTTTATTTCTTCATTCAAATGCTAACACTTTCCATTTCCCACATTTTGTAAATAAGAGTAGATGGTCTAAATTATAATCCTGTTTCACTTTATGCTAAGGGTAAAACAAGAAAGTAATATGTGGGAGAATATTGGATGACATACAGTGCATATATAGACAAAAAAAAACTTTCATTGTACAGACATCTCTAAAGAACATTTTTTCATACTTCACAAATTAGATGAGCATGTTTTAAGAATGTTATAGAAAAAAATTATGTGGAAGTTCAAAAGTCAGATTATGCCACTTCCATTATCCTTTACTTATAATCTGGACAATATCCACTAGAGTGGAGAAATTCTGTTCAGTAATGATACTCTTAAACACAAAATAAACACAATTTCTTTATGTTAGCACAACAGCCCTCTGCCATACAATTTGGCCTTGACTCAAAAAAAAAAAAAAAAAAGCAAAAACAAACAAACAAACAAAAAACCCCAATGTAGTCTAAACTAATGGATTTCCAACAATTTCAATGTATAAATCATGACAACTCTCTCAAGTGTCATTACCACCAGACCTAGCAGTGGGAGCTAGTGTTGGAGGGTTAGCTTTTTGTGGGTCTCAAAATCATATGAGGGACAAGTGCATTGAACATATCACAGATAGCTCTCATAGCATGGCAGGAGTAGGACCATTCCCGAGCCAATCCAGCCTGGGCTAGCCCAATGACAGCGAAACAAAGACCGTGTTGTATTAAAGTCAGTTAAGTTTCTGTTTTCCTGCCATTGAACTAGCTTCTCAGAAATTATGTGACCAGTAGTCTGCTAGTTGGCACTTCCTTCCTGCACTCCATATGCCCTTGGTGTTTAAATTGATCAATAGTGTTCATCTGCCTTCAATCATGTCTTCATATGCAAATTAGGTGCTGTCCCTTGTCTTCTGCCATCCCCACTTGAGCTGTATAAACTAGTTTCTTACTTCAGTAAATGAGCTGTCCTCTGACACAGTCTGGTGGGTCATTTATACCTATTGTTCCATTGTTCTCAGTGCCTCTGGGTCATTGTTTGCCCAGTTTCTCCTGAGCATCCTGAGACTGCAGCAGCAGACCCACATCTGGGGACCCACACTTCTTGATAGCAGATGCTCTGAACGGTGCTGTTCATCAAGGGATTGATATCAGTACTACAGTAGTGGTAGAGACAGTCAGACGATGTTCTTCAAGAGCACTTATGTTTGGAACTACTCTGAGAAACTGAGGTGAAAGTTCATTGAGGCTTAAGACAAGCCTTTCATCACAGAACTTCTCCAAAGAATTCTACTTTGTTTTCAGTATGCAGAAATCTTATCTTAATATTTACTACAATTCAGTTGGTGTAGCTATTGACAATCCAAACAGATTATAAGCACAGGAGTAAAATAGCATCTGGGGGGCTAACTCTATGCCAGTTTATATTTCCATCTCATCCATTACATGAAACCTATCAGAGATTCTAGTGGAGAAGATGGGAGGTGGGGGACACTGAGAGACTCATGCTTTATAAGCCAGAGTAACTTCCACTTTCATAGGCCAGAATTTCTTGGTGAAGCACAGCAGCTATAAATTAATTCTGACAGCACCTCAAGGATTTCTGGATAGATTATACCACAATGCATAGATCCATAGAACTGAAAAAAAAAAAAAAGAGGCAAACTTGACCGCAAGTAAATCACATCAGAATTTAAAGATCCAGAGCTTGAGAATTATGAACAAGGATGAATTAATTATTCGCTTCTGTAGAAACAGCATCTAGAACAAGACCACATAAATTCTATTCTGAAAAGCAAACACTTTCACCCCGTACTGTTTAATCCTCAAATGATCTCTTACCGCTTTTTGTTTTAATTCTCTTAGCAGAAGGGTCACTTTTGTAGTAGTTCCAGGCATAGGAAATCAGTGTATACATGGGCCAAGGGCCAGCTGCCCCTGATTCCTCAATAACTACACAGACTGCCTCACAAACAGAAGCACGTGGAGAGCAGGCAATTATTGGCTCATATGGATCTGTGTACCAGGCTGTTCTTTAGAGCCACCAACCAGCTCCCAAATCATGACATAAAGACTTCCTATTAGTTTTGAATTCTCAGCTTATCTTAGACTCATTTCCGGCTAGCTAAATTAACTTAAAGTGACCTGTTTCTCTTTATGTGCCCTTTGCCTTGGGACTTTTAACTTTCTGCTTTCCTTCACTGCTTCCTGTGTCCAGCTGGACAGCTGCCTGGCTTCTGGCCCTGGGCACCTCCCTTGTTCTCTCCACATTTTTCTTCTCTCTCTCTCTCTTTTACTCTTCAAGCCTAGATGTCTCCAGCCATTCATTCTCTCAGCATGCCATCCCCACCTATCCTTTTTCCTACCTAGCTGTTAGCCATTGAGCTCTTTATTAGACCAGCCAGGTATCTTAGGCAAAAACAAATGCAACACATCTTTATCTAATAAAAACCTTCTGCGGGGGTCCAGTCCCAGATATGTTTTCTCTCAGAACTTCAGGATAATACACTTCTTCATAGGCAAGATATAAAATTCTGCTGATCTCCTCAGGAATCAAACTTAGAGCAACTCCTTTTCAATACATCTTTATTGGTACAGCAACTATATGACATGACATGACATGACATGACATGACATGACATGACATGACATGACATGACATGATGTCAGTGTCACAGCAATACAACAAAGAAGGCATAGGTGTTAAATTCCCCAACCAGGCCAGTTCCCATGGGAGCCAGGTTGCTATGAGATTGAGTAAACAATGGAAAGAAACTTGCAGCTCTTTTATCTGCTAATGCACATTCCCTAGAAGAAATTTTTGGGAAGGCTTAGTTTGCATTCCTAAACTTTCAACTTAGGATCTTGTTTTAATGAATCCAGGTTCATTGAGGCCTTAGAAAGCTTTCTCTGGTTAATTAGCTCTAGATAGCTCCCTTACCAGTAGGAGAAATGACTTTATGACATGTCAGTGAGTTATCTTGTCTGTGGCTGACCTTGGATGCCAGGAAAAAGTTTCAAATGAGACACTACTATTTTTACTAGCAGTGGTAATCATAGAGTAGGTAGACAGTAAGTCTGCTCTGGGCAGGAGGAACAAAGGTCTTGAAGATTTTATCTATGTGACTGTTTTCTCACTGGGACAGGGGGATATATATCCATAAATTCCAATAAAATAACAAATAGTGGGGGCTGCCTTCATACACAAAAATCTTCTGTAGGAAAAGGTCAGCACCTGCAAGAACAATTATCCCCAAGATTCCCTGAGATCTTGGCTTTCCTTCCATCAGAAGCCCTTGGCTCTGATGGGTCAGCCTGTGGCAACAACATTCCTATTTCATATTTCTGTGGCTTGTAGAATTTACCTAATTAAGCAAATGCAGCATAAACAAAAGTAACACACCTTTACATGGTTAAAGTAATATTCTGCAGCATACAAAAATGTAGCACATATTTGCCTAGTTAAAGTAATATTCCACTGTGGCGATATTATTTTATATTTAATAAAATCAACCTGAAATATGGGAGAAGAAAATCAGAGTCAAGTCCCACTCGGTCAACTACTCAGGGTAGAAACTATTTTCAAGAGTCTTCTGCCTGGCTGATCACTTTTGCAGAATACCTCAATGTCTGCCTACACCTGCCTTAAATATCTTCTTTGTCCACTTTTTTCACTTACAGAATCAACTCTGAATCGTAATCCTAGAGTTAGGATTAGAGGTAAGAACTACTAGTGTTTGGTTGTTGGGCCTTGAACTCACAGAAACACAGAAATATCTCTATTTCCTGAGTTATGAGATTAAAGGCATAGGTCACCACTTAGTCATTTCTATACTGGGATTAAAGTAGTGAGTTCCCAACTGTATTCCTGTGCTGGGATTAAAGGTATGAATTACCACTCTCTGATCCCCATGGCTTGACTGTGGGTGATTCTGTTCTTTGATATTACACGCTGATTTTATTAAATATAAAATGCATCACCACATATGCCCTTTAGGGTAAAAAAAAAAAAAAAAAAAAAAAAAAAAAAAAAAAAAAAAAAAAAGACATGTTAGCAGACCTGTATGAAAGAACAAACTTAATTTATATGTTCTACATGTCTATCCAGACAAACAGCTGTTCCAATTACACACCTGATTTTTGTTCATTTGGCAAAAAAAAAAAAAAATCCTGTAAATTTACATTCTAAGAAAGTTATGATTATATTTGTGTCTTTTAACACTATCCAGTAAATAGATATTTTGGAAAAACTACCAGTTGTTCAAGAAACAATTTATTTTTAAAATTAATTGGTATTACTGGCTTTGTATAAT
Organism: Phyllotis vaccarum; assembly: GCA_033318265.1. Classification (NCBI taxonomy): domain Eukaryota; kingdom Metazoa; phylum Chordata; class Mammalia; order Rodentia; family Cricetidae; genus Phyllotis; species Phyllotis vaccarum. The sequence continues at coordinate 97,612,497 of JARWLC010000009.1, forward strand.
CAACCCAAGTACTTTATAATGTTCAAACAAAGACTATTTAGTTGCTACAATATTCTGATATGGCCTTGTGAGGATATTACCGTATTTTTGTCCCACAAATCTATAGGAAGATTCAAAGGCTCATTGTTTAGAGTTTTGTAGTCGGGGTTGGCAGTTTGCTTTATATAATAGGGTATTAACTTAGCATATTAATGTTCAGTTCATAGATTTCACCTCTCTATCCATTTTATTTATATTCCCAAATGTCTCCTCCAGGTTATAATTATGTCTCTAAATCTCAGGTTTATAATGCATGCCAATTGCTTCACTGTAAATCAAATCTACAAAAGCCAGTTTTATTCAAAGAGAGTTATTGTAGCTTGAAAACACTTTTCTCAGAGTTTCTAGGTTTTATAGGGCACAACGATAATGGCTGGTTTTAAAAGTCTTTAACTTTTTCTTTTGTCATTTAAGTAGTTGTTAGCATACAGAGAGAAAGAGAGAGAGAGAATATGAGTGAACAACTGAGGAATGAAGACTAGTCAGAAGAATCTCAGATCCCTTTCAAGTGGTTTGATTTAATGAAGACAAAGCAAGGTGGAAAGTAAAGTTTATGCATGCAAATAAATTAATGCATGTAAACAGGTTTTGCTAAGTGAGTTTCACTTGTTCATTCTACAAATACATATTGTAAAATCTAGTAGCTTTGTAGGTTCCCATTTAGTCTTCTCAACTGTAAGATATCAGAGAAATATTTGCCATCTTCGTACTAGTCTTTAAACTGAATGCAATGCTCCTTGAGCTTTGATTGTAAATGAATTTCTAGCCTACAAGACTCCCTTTGTGACATTGTTGAATCTCCATGTTCAGGTAAGCCATATTTTATCTATCATGTATGCATGTATGTGTGTATGTATGTATGTATGTATGTATGTATGTATGTATGTATGTGTGTGTGTATGTATGTATGTGTGTGTACATCATCTATCTATCTATCTATCAATCTATCTATCTATCATCATCTGCATATCTATATACCTAGCTACCTACTAACATTGATTATATCTGTATGGAGAGTACAATGTTGTAAAGAAACACATAAACATAATCCCAATCCTCAATTATTGGTTTTCTATGAGTCATATGAAATCAGTAAGATCACAGTGTCTTGGAATGTCATGATAGGCATGAATATATTACATAATACAGAAGTATGCAATGGCATTTGACATGAATATTTTGAAATTTATTACATAAAGAAATGGAAGCAGAGGCAGTGTTAAAAACAAGTTCAGAGCTACCAAATTGTGTAATACATTTTTAAAAATTATAATGTTTCATGGGACCTTTTCCATGTGAAATGACATTGATTTTTTTTTTCTTTTTTGTTTTCAAAACAGGGTTTCTCAGTATAACTTTGGCTATCCTGAAGACCATGTCTGTAGACCATGGTAACTTTGAACTCACAGAGATCTCCCTGCCTCTACCACCCAAGTTCTGGGAATAATTACATGCACCACCATTGTCTTGTTCGACCACTGTTTTCTTCTACCACTTCCCAGCCAGAGACTGTCTTATTACAAAAAAAAAAAGGAGGCAAAATAATCTTAAATCTGTTCAAATAAGACTTGATTGGTGTTGTAGTGGGGTTTCTCGGTCCCGGGCAGCCAGGGGCCCAGACCCACAGACCTGCCATGCCAGACCCATAGCCACCCACCTCTTTTGCTCAGGCCCCCAGAAATGACTCAGACATTTATATTAACTTTATGCTGTTTGGCCTATGGCTCAGGCACATTGCTAGCTAGCTCTTACATCTTGAATCAACCCATTTCTATTAATCTGTCTGCCACGTGGCCCGTGGCTCACCTGTGTTCCTTACATGTTGCTCCTTGGGTGGCTTGCTCAATCTGCCTGACTCCACCCTGCTTCTCCTACCTATGCTCTGATTTCCCCTCCTACTTCTTCTATGGTGCCTACAGAAATAGGCATACAGAAATAATACAGCATACAGAAAGGCATTACCACATCATATTGGAAATTGAGAAATCACATGACTGCTTAACTTAGCTACAATGAATCAGTTGCTACAAACTCTAGAGAGTTCTAGATTATTGAATGAAATTGTCTTCAACTTTCCTTTAATTTCCATTCAGATATTACCTTAGACCATTAAAACTTTGCCCTTGATATTTGTAAGCAGTTTCTAAGTCTATCATTAATCATTCAATGTATCCTAAAAATTCAGCCTCATGGAATCTGCTAGATTTCAAACCTAAGAGAATGCATGGAAATACATTTTGGTAGTTTCAGCCACCACCCATGAATTTGTTAGAAAATCAAAAGGGAATTAATGCACTTTTTTTTAGAGGATAAGAGTTACTTGAGTGTTTGACAGATAATGTGATTCTCCATGGGCATACGTTAGGAATGCAGTAGAAGCCAGACCAATATAAATGCTCCTTTTGCTTAGGATAGAGTCAGAGAATGCAGAAAGGCAGTGGGACTGGACAACTAGAAACATTCTTGGTGGGTCATGGGTAAGCTACTGAAAACAGGGAAGCATAGCATGTTCATGGTGTTATTAAAAGAAGCTGATGAAGACTGTTTCAATAAAGAAAGAAATATTACAGGTGGGATTATATTTATTTTTGAAGATATATTCCTAGACACTTCATCCTGTAATCATTATTTTAAGTTAAAAAATGTTTCCATGCCTGTGCTATATTTTAACCTCTGAAAATAACAGACTTGTCCTTGGTTCTCCACAAAAATTAGCAAACTCTTTAAACTCATTTACTCACTCAATCCTGAAATACACATCTGCAGGCTAATTACAAGAAGAGATTAAATGCTCTTTTTCAATATGCAAGATTGCATATTTATTCAAAGAAATTCCCTCAAGTACCTTTACCTGTGGGAAATGCAGTGGTAATCAACCTCCTGGTGCTACTCAGCATCCATGGTCCAATTTTCTGAGTTGAACAGTTGAATGCCCTATCAAAACAGGAGGTATTTGACTTGGCTTGAATTCTAATACCATATATATGTGTAAAGCCTATGTTTTATAAAGTGCTTTGCTGGCCCGAGAAGCTTGAGTGGATTCAGCTTTTTTCCCACTGAGCCAAATGCTTTGAAGATAGGAAAATGCCCTGGTTAATAGGATGATATGAAGTCCAAGCTCAGATGCCAGGAATAGAGGCAAGTTGCCAGAGGCTGGGAGGTTACAGAAAATATGAGTTCTCAAAAATCGATAAGATATATTTTATTCACTCTGGAAATGCCACACAGAAGCCACAAATATGTGATGATAGAGACACATATTCCAGCACAATGGATACACAGAAATAAACACACATGTACACAGCAGACATATGAACAGACAGGCTGGTGAAGGTAGAGGTAAAGGCTCATGCCTCTGACTTCAAAGCCATACCTATTTAAGGCACACATGAAAGTGATATTTTGAGGAAGAAAGTTATAAAACAAATTTCTTCATTGTTTACCATTAGGTTCCTTGGACACCTGGTACCAGCAATTTTGTGTTGACTCAGAGTCCTTGGATGGGACTTAGCCCAAAATGGTTGACATTCCACTAATTCTTGTGTCCATCATATGCACTATTAGGGCATATCAAATATCCCTATCAGAGTCTGTTTATCTAAGCATGATCTTGCTTTGAAGCCCTTTGATCCTACCAGATAATCACTGGGATTAGATTTCATTGGCATCATAAATCTCAGTTGCTTGTGATTTGGGGAAGAGTCATCTCTATATCCTTGAGTTTATTCATATTTATTGCAGGGATTATTAAAAACTACTCTGAAGTATTTGTGGTTTAGTTTTTTAATGAATTAAGGCATGTAAACACTTAGCACAGAAACAACCGCATAGGAAACATTTATAAATGTACATACAGCTATCCTAAAGATCATATAATTAAATCCATCGAACTGATTAGTATAGGCAGATAAAATCTCTTATAGAATTTCACCTGAAGCTAGGTATCCTGAATTTGGATGCCAAGGCCTTGGAAACAATGTTAATTAGAACCAGTTAGAATTCCTATAAAACCCCTGATTAATGACTTGACCCTGTGAATTCCTGAGTTAATAGGTTTCTAGAAAATTTTCAGATGAAGTTGATGTTGCTTGCACAGAAACTATATTTTGGGAATAGCTAAAATAAACAATATAGTGAAGAGAGTTGATGTGGGAATGCATTTGTGTGTGCTGTATCTTTAAATAAAGTAGCTGTTATGGGTCATGGCAGGCACCATAGAGGAAGTGGGAGGAGAATCAGAGCTTAGGTGAGAGAAGCAGGGTGGAGTCAGGCAGACCGAGCTGAAGCCGCCAAAGGACGACATGTTAAGAGCACGGGTGAGCTACGGGCCGCCACGTGGCCCGCGGATTAATAGAAATGGGTTGATTTAAGATATAAGAGCTAGCTAGCAATGTGCCTGAGCCATAGGCCAAACAGCATGAAATAAATAGAAGCATCTGAGTCATTTCTGGAGACCCGGGCGGCGGCGGGCAGATAAGCAGTTCCGGCGGCAGGTCTGTGGGTCTGGGACCTCTGCCTGCACCGGACCGGCGAACTCGTTACAACAGAGAGTAGTTAAGGAGCTATTTCAAATATGTTGAAGTCAAAGATTAAGCCAATAGTTTGAGGGAAAAATGATAGAAATTTAATGACTCATGGAAGCAGGAAATAAGGGAAAATAGGAATGTTGAGATGTCTATTTGGAGTGTTAAGCAAACAGTGATGCTGTTCATTTGAATAAAGGAACTGTGAAGATAGAGTTTTCCTTGCCTAGCCTGAGATTTGACCTCTTAGAATTCTCCACCCCTGACCTATAATTAACCCATGTGCTGTTTACCAAAGCAGAAGCACTCCTAAGCTTGCACAATGTGCCCATTGTGACCATTGTTCCAGGAAATGAATGTCCTCAGATGGTCTCCTGCTTGCCCAAGACTTCCTAGTGTTTCACAGGAAATATGTCGCATTCCTAAACTCTGTCCTAAACTGACCTTTGGCTCTGCCCTGTTGTAACTTCCCTATCTCGCTGAGCCCAGATGTATCCCCTCCCCTACCCAGAGTGCTGTATAAAACTTCTGCCCTAAAAATATTTGGGGCTCTTGGCTTCCACAGTGCCATGAGTCCGCAGTGTGTGTATCAGTATACCATTAAACTCTCTTTTTCTTTAAAGTTAACAGGGTCATTGGCTGTGGTCTTGGGGCGTCTAGGGGCGCCCACCCATTATAGAACCAGGGGTCATTGATGGTTGGAGAAATAATTATAGACTTAGTTTTATGGATGAAAATGTGATAGATCCCAGTATTTAAAAATATAAGAATGTTAAGCAGTCATATATTAGTTTGGATCTTTGTTTAAGTTCGTTGTTGAATATGTGATTTTGTTATTCAGAAATCATAGAAAATGCATGTGAATAAAATTACATATGAGCTGGAAAAAGAAGTTTAAGAGTAAGATTATCAATAGTTTTAATAGAAATAACATGTAATAAAAACAATTAATAAGAAGAGAGAATTATTTTTTAGAAAGGAAAATTAGGAAAAAACAATAGATGAAAGAGAAAGGAATTACAGAAAAGAGTATGCCTCATCAGCCAAAACTGCATCTTAGAATAACAGGAAACATTTCAAGGAACAATAAACTAGAAGCCAACTAATAGATGATGAGCCTTTTACAAGAGGATGCAATAATTAGCTAAACAACTTAATGACTAAAAATAATTAGATTGGGAAATCCCCAATTTACCACTGTCCTGGTTAGATTCTATTGTCATTTGATGCACCTAAGAGTTACTAGGGAAAAGAAAGATTAGCCTATGGCTATATATGTAAGGGTATGTCTTGAATGTTGACTGATATGGAGGGAGGGACCAGATGATTATGGGTAGTACCACCCTTGGGCAGGTAGTCTTGAGTTGTATAAATAAACTAATTGAGCAGGAGTCAGAGAACAAACCAGTAAGCAGTGTTTCCCCATGGCTTCTGCTTTACTTTTATTTGGTTTCCTGCTATCACCTTTTTTAATGATAGACTGTGACTTGGAAGTATAAAAAGAAATAAACCCTTCCTTTTCCAAATTGTTTTTAGTCATGCTGTTCATCAGAAACCCTCAGCCATGTGCCCATTGCCCACCAAACATTGTTTTCTGGATATTTTTCATTTAAAGAGTTCCTGAGCCTTACAGATTGAATTGACCTACAATTAATTAAAATGGCCCACAGTGAAACTGACGATCAGTGTTTCTTAAATTGCCAATGTCCTGAAACTTACTGGAAAAATCTGAAATCATGATTACCTTTCTCTTTCTATCACAGTCAACTACAACTCTGGTGCCTTTTCATGTCAACATTGTCTCCTAACAGTTACCATCAACATCTTCATCCCTGAAGCTTCTGATTTACATAAGACTAAAGCATCTCCTTTACATGTGCAGGTGTGCTCACCAGGTTGGACTTTCTTCCTGGGTTATTCTAGTCTATCAGTCATATACTGACTAGGGAAATCATTCCAAAGGGTATTCTTCACATCCCATGTAGACTCCTCTTCAGAAACAACTTAACTTAGTAAACTACCAAAGGCTCACACATTTCACTCCACTTCTGCTTTCCGTTTGACTTCTCACAGTAGGAACTAAAAGCTGATGTTAATAGTAACCCCACTATGTATCAAATAAATTCTCCATTAAATTTTCCACATATATTATAATATTATATATTTGTCTTTCCCCAGTATACTCTATTTCTACTGTTCTAAGCCAACAAGCAAATTTAAATCTCACAGTATTAAGAACATAATTAGGTCAACACAAAAGAGATATCTAAAATTTAGAAACATAAACCTAAAAGATCCATATTTAAATCAATTTCATAGAAGACACATTTGGGGAATTGGAGGTTACACTCATGAATGTATGCATGCCTTGTGTTCTATCCACAGCAAATATGATTTAATGTAGTACAATAGTTGAGTGAGGACTGGAAGAAAATGTATATTTTAAATTCTGGGAATAAATTTTAACAATAAATTTTGGTGAACAGTAATTTTCATGCCTGATTAAAAAGCAAACTTTGGAAAATGTAGGTGATGCTAAGAACATAGATTAAATATGGGCAGAGTCCTTTTATACTTTTTATGATTTACTTTAAGGTAAATTTTGAACTTTTTCCTGATTAAGGCTAGTTGGTTGGTATAATTGTGAAGTGCATGGACTTACCTGCCTTAATGGTTGCTTTTCACATCTGACTGTGTGTGGTTTGGGGTGTTTCTCAATGATTTTTTTTTGATAATTTACATTTCCATATAAATTTTATAATCAGCTAGACAAATTCTACAAAATATATTTTTCTGGCCCCAATATCATGTCAGTAGGGAAGAAGTAAGGAAGCAATGGGCAGACATCAAGGAAGAAAATATATAACAACACAAAGAACAATATGACATCACCAGAATCTAGTAATTGTACAAAAAACACTTTAATATACCAATATAGAGGAAGCAGAAGGAAGCAACCTTAAAAATGACTTTATGAAAATGATAAATGCCTTAAAAGAGGAAATAGAAAAAAAAACTGAAAGATATCAACAAATACCTTAAAGAATTTTTTTTTTTTTAAAAAAAAAAAGGAAAAGCAATTAAACAGGTGTGGAAGCAGTTCAAGGGTTAAAAAAAATAAAAGCAATAAGGAAGAAACAAATGGAGGAAATGCTAAAAATGGAAAGTTTAAGTAAACAAACAGGAGCTACAGATTCAAGCATAACCAACAGAATACAAGAGATGGAAGAGAGAATCTCCTACTTGGAAGATTCAATAGTGGGAATAGAAACATCAGTCCAAGAAAACACTAAAGCCAAAGAAGTGAGAACACAAAACATTTAGAAAATCTGAGACACTATGAAAAGAAAAAAAGACCAAATCTAAGAATAATAGGAATAGAAGGAGAAAAATACCAGCACAAAGGCAGAGAAAATATGCTCAACAAAATCATATCCGAAAACTTTGCTAATATAAATAAAGGAAATGCCTATAAAAATGCAAGAAGCTTATAGAACACCAAATAAACTAGACCCCCCCCAAAGTCTACCCAACATATAATAATCAAGCTGTTAAACCTACGGAATAATAAATATTAAGAGCTGAAAAGGAAAAAAGGCCAAGTAATTATAAAAGCAGACTCATCAGAAAAAAACACGACTACCCACTGGAACAATGAAAGCCAGAAGGTGTAAACAGATGTTATATAGACACCAGGGATTAGCAACCCAGACTACTATACCCAGAAAAACTCTCAATCAACATAGATGGAGTAAACAAGATATTTCAATGACAAAACAAGGTTTAAACAATACCTATTCATAAATCCAGCCCTACAAAAAGCCCTAGAAGGAAAATACCAATCTATGGAAGCTAGATACACCCACAAAGTCAAAAGGAATAGATAATCCCACAAAAGGAAACCCCGAAGAAGGGAAGAACATATACACACAGACACACACACACACACACACACACACATACACATTACCACCAAATTTAACAAGAATTACCAATGCCTGGTCATTAATATCCCTTAATATCATTGGATTCAATTCACCTATAAAAAGACAGGCTAACACAATGGATACAAAAACAGGATTCATTCTTCCGCTTTATAGAAGAAACATAACTCAGATTCAAAGACAGACACTGCCACAGAGTGAAGGGTTAGGAAAAGACTTTTCAATCAAATGGACTCAAAAAAGAAACTGATGCAGCTATCATAATATCTAACAAAATAGACTTCAAAACAAATCCAATCAAAAGATTTCAAAAGGACATTACTTATTCATCTGAGGAAAGATCCAACAAGATGAAATGTCAATCCTGAACATTTATGCCCCCAATACAAGGGCACCCATATATGTAAAAGAAACATTACCTCTTAAGCCTTACATCAAACCCCTCACACCAATATTAGGAGAATTCAATATTCCACTCTCACCAATGGATAGCTCTACCACACAAAAACGTAACAGAAAAATAAAGAACCTAACAAATATTATGATTCAAATATACTTAACACATATATTAGAACATTTTACCAAAATACCAAAGAATATACCTTCAATCCTCATCAAAGTCTTCACACAATTTTTCACAGATATTGAAAGAACAATACTCATCTTCATATGGAATAACAAAACCCTCACAATTGGCAAGAAAATCCTGCTCAATAATAGAACTTTGGGAGGCATCACTATAAATTTGCAGTAATTAAAACATCTTGGTACTGGTATGAAAATAGACTTCTGAATTAATAGGATCAAATTAAAGACCCTGACCTTAATCCACACCTTTTTTTTTTTTTAAACAGGGAGGTCAAGAGCATAAAATGGAAAAAAAAATAGCATCTTCATCAAATGTTGCTGACATAACTGAGTGGTAGTATATAGAACAATACAAATAGATCCATATCTATAATCTTGCACAAAATTCAAGTTCAAGTGGATCAAAGACCTCAACATAAACCCAGTTATACTAAACTTGATAGAAAAAAGTAGGAAATATCCTTGAATGCATTAGCATAGGCTACCATTTTCTAAATATAAAACCAGCAGTACAGACACTAAGAACAATAATTAATAAATGTGACCTCCTGAAACTGAGAAGCTTCTGTAAGGCAAAGAACACAGTCAATAAGACAAAATGACAGCCTAGAGAATGGAAAACTCTACATCTGACAGAGGACTGATCTCTAAAATATAGAGAGCACTCAAGAAACTAGAGTCCCAAGCCCCAAATAATCCAATTAAAAAATGGGGTTCAGAGCTAAATAGTAATTCTCAACAGAAGGACTGCAAATGTCTGAAAGAGACTTACAGAATTGCTCAAAATTCTTACTCATCAGAGCATTGCAAACCAAAACAACTCTGAGATATCATCTTACACGTTATAATGGCTAAGATCAAAAACACAGATGGCAGCCTCTTCTGGAGAGGATATGGAGCAAGGGGAACACTCCTCCATTGCTGGTGGAAATGTAAACTTGTACAACTACTTTGGAAATCAGTATGAGGGTTATTCAGAATACTGGGAATTAATCTACCCAATGATCCAGCAATACTACTACTAGGCATATATCCAAAAGATGCATATTCTTACTCCATTGGTATTAGCTCAGATATGTTCATAGAAGCATTATTGTAATAACCAGAACCTGGAAACAACCTAGATGCCTCTCAACTGAAGAATAGATTTAAAATTTTTAGTATATTTACACAATGGAGTACTACTCAGATGGGAAAACATACCATCCTGAAATTTGCAGGCAAATAAATGAATCTGGAGAGTATCATCCTGAGTGAAGTAACACAGTTCGAGAAAGATCGACATGCTCTGTACTCACTCATAAGTGATTTTAGACATAAAGCAAAAGATAACCAGGCTATAATCCACAAACCCCAAACAGTAAGGTAACAGGAGGAACTTGAAAGACATTCATGGATCCTCTTGAAAGGGTGAAATAGAGAAGATTTCCTGAGTAAATTGGGATCATAAAGGGGAGAGAGCAAGGGAAAGTGGGAAGAGATAACAGAATAGAATGATTGATAGAAGGGAGCAACAGAGAGGGACAACAAAAAATACATATCCTGATAGAGGGAGCCATTCAGAGGTTAGAGAATAACCTGGTGCTAGGGAAACACCCAAGAACCCACAAGATGTCCCTGGCTAGAACTCCAAGCAATAAAGAAGAGAGTGCCTAGACAGGACTTCCTCTTGAATCAAATGAATTACCAACAAAATTGCCACTATAGAACCTTCATCTAACAACTGGTGGAAGCAGATGCTGAGATCCATAGAAAGTACCGGACTGAGTTCCTGGTCCAGCTAAAGAGAGGTAGAAAAGATTATATGTGCAAAGAGACTAAGGTCATGATGAGTAAATTCAGAGACAGCTGACCTGAGCTATTGGGAATTAATAACTCTGAAATGACAGCTTAGGAACCTTCATGAAACTGAACTAAACTGAGTATAGATGGCCTGGGCAGTTTGTGGAGCCTCTTGGAGTAGGATTGGAGTTTATTTCTGGTGCATGAACTGGTTTCTCAGAGCCCATTCCCTACAGAAGCACACGTTGCTCAGCCTTGGTACAGGGAGAAGGGGCTTGGGCCTCCCTCAGCTGGATACGCTAGACTGAATTGACTCACCTTGGGAGTCATTACCTTCTCTGAGGAATGGATGGGGGACTGGGTGGGATGCTGAGGGAGGACCAGGAAGAAAAGAGTGGAGGGGGGACAGTGGTATGTATGATAAAAAACTTTTATTAATTTAAAAAACAACAACAACAAAAACCAAATGTGAGGTCCACTAGTATTGAGTTAACTTTTCCTTAACTCTTCTCAGTAATGTTTTATGGTGTTTGGGATCTTTTTGATATATTTTTAGTTTATCTGTTAAGTTTTAAAATGTGGTGATTCTTCTAAAAATTTCTGATAAAGATGGTTATTCATATTTTTTAAAGGTACAATTTGATTGTTTATAACTGATGCCTTTAAGTACTGGTAACTACTCTCTTTAATTTTAGCAGAATTTACCTTTTCTTTCAGATTCTTGTTAATTTTAGATAACGTTTACCTTTTCCTTTGATATTGGATTCCTTTAATATATCCTTCCTTTTTATTGAATTAGCTTCTACCTTTAAAGTAGTGTTACCCAAATACGGCCCTAATGGGCACTTCTTTCTTGTTGATCTTGAAAAATCTTTTAATATTTTATCATGTGCCTTTTACATAGACACTCTATAGAAGTTTCCATTATAAGCATCTTGAAATGTTCTAGATTGAGATGTTCATACCTTTATATGTCAGTGGAAAAGGTCTTAGACCAATTATGTCAAGCACTGTTTGAACAAAGTTAAACAAGACAAAGTAAAGAGAAGTAAAAGAATGAGGTCAGAAAGAGGGGCTGAGCTAACATAAGTGCTGAGCTGGAGATGTCCTGCAAACATATTTTCTAAGTGGTTCTCAGCCTTCCTTACACTGCAACTCTTGATATAGTCCCTTGTGTTGTGTTGACCCCACCCATAAAATTGTTTTCACTGATACTACGTGACTATAGTTTGGTTACTGTTATGAACTGTATTGTAAATATCTAATATACAACCCTTTAAAGGGTTGTTCAACTACAAAGGGGGGCTCCATACACAGGAATCGCTGCATGGGTGCTTCAGAAGGCACACACACACACACACACACACACACACACACACACAACACACACACACACACAACACACACACACACACACAACACACACACACACACACACACTTCTGTTCATCAGAAAAGAATAATATGTAGTGTTTATGTATTACTTAAGCTACTAGCAAATTTTGTGAGCAATGGGAGAATTTTTGTTGTATTGTTCGGTGATGTGTTTCTTGTTTTTATTTTTATTGTTGTTGTTTTAATACAATTTACATATTTTGTGTCATGGATTATACTGTAGTCCCTGCATTTGGGACAACGAGGGAAGAGAATTTCCACTCAGTAAAGGCCAGAGTGGGCTACATGGCAAGCTCCAGGCTTTCTTGAGCTATCGGGTGAGATCCTGCCTCATACATACAAACAAAAATTCTCAGGTTTCACTCTAGGCCAGACTGAGCTGAACTTTTATCTCCTTCTGATACTGGAATTATAAGTGCTTACCATCACATTCAAGGTTTGTAACTGTTTCAGCAACAGTAGTTAACTAAGGTGGCTAATTTTTGCTTTCTATTCAGTTTTGTCATATTTGCTGTAGTGCAATTATTTTCATGTGTGGGTTTTCTCCTATATTTGCTTTTAGATCTGCCAACTCTCAATATCTAGCTAGCATTGTTCTATGGATGCCCTATTCAGCATTGTTTGGGTGAATCAAACTTGCTTTGTTCACATGTTCTTATCTCTTTTAATGTCTTCAGAAGCCTTTTGGTTACACAATGCACATCTTTAATCTTCATGATGTCCCTCATGGAAAATGTAAGAAACTGGCATCTTACTTTCTGTCATCACCATCCTGCCCACCCAGCTTTTGTCGTGCACATTTTTCACACGCACTTTTACTATAAGCTAAACATTATTTAACCTTGGAATTTTCTAACTTCCAATAACATACACAATAAGTTAACATTCTAAGTGTCTAGATTGTTATTTAAATTCACTTAGATTCCATTTATCTGAGTGCCTCTATCTGTTTAGGCAACAATTAAAGCTACAGGTAGTGGTTCTGTGTGTGTGTGTCTCTATGTGTATATGTGTATTGTGTGTTATGTGTGTGTGTTTGTGTATGTGTATGCGTGTGTGTATCTGTGTGTGTATTATGTGTGTATATGTGAATGTTTGTGTGTGGCTATGTGTGTACGTATGTGTGGTGTTTATGTGTGTGTGTGTGTTATGTGTGTATGTGTGTGTTATGTGTGTATGAGTGTGTATATGTGTGTTATATGTGAGTTATGTATGTATGTGTATGTGTGTGTGCTATGTATGTATGTGTATGTGCATGTGAGTGTATGTATGTGTGTATATGTGTGTGGGTGCTATGTTTGTATACGTATGTGTGTGTCATGTGTGTGTTATGTATGTGTGTGTATGTGTGTGTGTATATGTGTGTGTTATGTATGTGTGGATGTTTTATGTGTGTGTGTGTATGTGTGTGTGTGTGTGTGTGTTGGGGATATGACTTTTGTGGAAGATGCTTACTGTCTCTTAAATTTACTTGAATTAATTCATTGCTGCTATTTAAACTTTATGTAAATGTAATTTAGAAGGATATGAGTTTGCTTATGTTTTAGTTTGAATAGGATGTACATCAACAAATGGCTGGAATTTGGATTTAATCCATGTTCAAATATGTGGGCCTGGGGCAGTAATTGGGTCATGTGATCTATGACTTCCTAAAGGAACTAATCTACTGTTGGGGTCATAGTTTAATGTTATCCTGGGTAGGTTATGGAAATATTAACAGATGGGGTTATGCTGAAGCTAAAGGAAGTAAACCTGTGGGCACTATGTCTTGCACTGGTCCCATCCTTTGTTGTCCTTCTGTTCCCCTGAGCATCATGAGATGGCACCATGGATCTGGCTGATCATGGAGTGACACTTTTGAAAAGGTAAACCAAAAACTGCTCCATCTTTTGAGTTTTGTCAAGAATTCATGCCAATGATGATATCCTGGTTAGCATATATGTCGTCATGGAATTTTTGGATTCTGTAAGTTCTAAGTGTGGACATCCTTGAGAAATGGTGCTGCTCTTTCATAGTGGTTGAAAAGTTTAACCCTGGTGCTCCAGCACTGATACATTAGACCTAAATGATAACACAGCCTTAATGATTCTCATGGTGAGTATTTGCGGTTGTCAGTCTAGCTGGCTTGAAATTATGTATAACTCTTGTTTCTCTTCACTTTTGTTAGGATGAGTATTGTATCCCTTTCTGATGGTTTGTGGCCATTCTTCTACAGTCTCAGCTGAAATGTCTTTTAAAGTCACTTGTAAATTTTACCAAATTTATATATTGTGCCATTGTCTAACGGTCTGAACTGACAATATCATTTGAAGTTTTAAATTCTGATGATGATCAAGGTGTATGTATGTGAAACAATTTGTAGAATTTGTACCTTAGGTCTTGAGATGCTTTTGTATATTTCAGTGTTTTAAGCACACTTGATTTTTATTTTTGAACTGTGAAGCCCAATAGAAGTCTTTAATAAAATATGCTTAATGACATCTTAGCCATAATTAGTCAAAAACTGACTTTCTTGGAAACATTAGTAACATTTCAAGAGTCTGATAGGCACAAGGGACCCATAAGTAACCATAAGTAATTGTGAATATGACAAACAGATAGTGGATATTGAACTCCATTGCTCTGTTATTCAACACTTCAAAGAACATTTTACTTTTTTGGGTCCCTCTGTCTATTACAACCTTGTCAATATCCTTAGAAAATAGATATATAGAAAAATTGCATATTAATAATAACTGCCTTACCTAGTTAATAAATATTTAACATTGTTTTACATATATAATCTACAATTTGGGTTCATTTTTTATAGTTCAAGAACTCTTCAAATAACCTATTTATGTGTCTTATAAAATCCATATTATTTTTAAAGTGTTATTAATTCCTGTTTATAGCTTTGTTTTATGGAGTATGTGTGTGTGTGTCCGTGTCCGTGTGTTTGTGTGTGTGTGTGATGTGCTTAAAACTGACCTGTACATAAAGATTTTGACAAATTCTCTTAATTAGTTTTCATAATCATAAATATTTCTTCAGTTGTCTTGTGTTATAATCATGTATTTGCAATTTTAAAATTATAAAAATTTTGTTTTTTCTTACTTTGCATATTTTTAAAACTTTTTCTTGCTTGTTGGCCTAGTGGAATTACTAATACCAAATATAGTCATGACCTAGTCTGTGTTCCATGGTAACTTTAATCATATTGATATGACCCTTGTATTTTTAGTTTGCTGAGAATTATTTTTACAGATTTATTTTGGGTATATATGGATGTTACTGACTATAGCCTACATTATTTTAATATTTTCTATTGTCCTCTCATATATGCACTTATGTACATAATTATTGTGGATATGTATGTAGATAATTTCAAACTATTTTGACATGTAAAGTATATACAGTTTTATAAGAAGTATGCTAACTCTTCATACTTTTACTTCAGAACATTTTACCAGAGTTCTTATTTTATCTCATCAGGTATGTTGGGGGCATTTCCACATTCTTCATTTTCTGCACATACTTTTGGAACTTATATATTGTTTTTTAAATATCTGGCCAGCCAGTAAACTTAAACAATTATATTTCCCATGTTTTGAATATTTGCAAAAAATTACAGGAAGAAATATTTATTTTTAATATTTCATCTACCTGTTTGAAATTGTCAAGTTTCATTTTTAAAAATATTTAGTCAATAAATTTAAATGGTGGTAGAATTATTGTTGTAAAGTATTTATTTAGATGTGTGTTTTCATAATAAGAACCTTTTACATTGTCTATATACATAGATAGTATGTGCATTTATATTACTTGATCAATGTGGCACAGTCGTATTAAATTATTTTTATTTTTGTTTGAGATAAATCTTGTTGCAAAGAAGGGTTTGAACTGAGACTCACTAAGTAGACCAGGCAGGCCTGAAACTCACAGAAATCCACTTTTCTCTATCATCCTAACGGTGGGATTAAAAGCATGTACCACTACCAGACAATTTTTAATCTTCCAATGAATAAGTTTCTTAATGTTGGTTGTTTTGTTTGTCAGGAGTTCCTGTTCTTATCGATTATTCCAGTCGGCTGACCTTAGGCTCATCTTTCATTTCTCAGGGTCTTCCTACTTAGGCTCCAGATGCTCTAGCTCTCGGTCTTTTTAGCCACTAATATTTGTAGAAATTTTTGAAGTTATTAACTCCTACATACTAAACTTGAATATGCTGTGCATTTATTATGCAGTTATTCTTGTTTCATATCATCAGAATTCTTTGGCAGCTTTTGCTTTTTTGGCGCTAAGGATTGAATCCAGGGCCGTGTGCATCTTAGGTACTTACCCACTCCTTGTTTATTAAAGCACATTCTCAGTGGATAGCCAAGACTTTCTTAGAGTAGGTGGTTATCCTCTTGGCCCTGCTTCCAGAGTTCTGGGATTACTGATACATTTTGATGCTGTTTTAGAGCTGACTACTTGGTACTGGGTGTTCATTTCCCCCACTTTCAGCATTCCTTATTGCTTATAGTTCTTTGTCTTGAGTTATGGTATATATAATACACAACTTGTGCAATGATACACAAGTATAAAGAAAAAGAAGTTAGGATTTGACAGAACAAGGGGGAACATGGGATTTGTTGAAAGGAGGAAGTAATTATATTTAAATGTTAAAAATAAGTATTTTAAAAAACTATTTTAGATTTTCTGCATATCATAGTTTTGATTTGATTCACTGTAGCCAGAATACCTACAACACTTCAAATAGCATTCATTGTTTCTGGGACTCTAGTTACAGAATTACTGATGTCCCACTATTAATTTATAGTCCCTTTTAAAATTTTATTTTAACCTTTCAGGCTCAATACATTACACTGACACTTCCTCATGTTTTGCTTCTGTCTCTTATCATGTAGTGAAGTCTCCATCATGGAGGCCTCTCTTCTCCTTTTATTTTTTAATGTACATATTTATTTAAATATTAAGTATGATAGCTCAATAAATTACATGCTTTTACAAATCCTATAGATTAGCAATCACTGAAGCAATACATATTTTATAAGAAATGCCCCAATAGCAAACAGAGGAATAAGTCTGGATATAGAAAGTTCTTCTCACTCCTGGAAAGAGGACAAGGAGTGCGAAGCCAAGAGGTTTGGATGTGGAGCCTGTGACACAACAACAGAAACCAGTAAGGGAATCTCACTTCATGGCAGGAAGAAACAATGTGTTTACACAAGCGACTAACTGGAAGCCTAAATATAGCAGAGTTTCTTATAAGTGGCGTGGTTAGGTCTTCTGTTTTCCAAACAGAAATTGTTTTAAAATGACCAATATTAACTTAAGATGTATTGATACCTTAGCCAAAATTGACTAGCTGATCATCAGTTGTCTACATATATGCTACAAGAAATAGCATATACCAATATATATGTTTATAGTTGTACATTTATTTTTTACTCAGCTTTTCTTTTATGTATTTTTTATTAAAAAAGCTGTCATCTCCACCAATGTATCCCCCACTCCTCCTCCCTTCCCTCCTCCCAGTCCCTCTCAGTCAACTTTCAAACTCGCCCCTCCCCACCCACCCATCCCCTCCCCCAAAACGGCAAGATGTCCCAAGGTGGATCAGCTCAGAGTGGCATATCCACTCAAGTAAGTCCGATTTACTCATCCAAAAGTCAATGCTGGGTTAGGTGTTCCTCTGCAGGGAATGGGCTCCAAGGTGCCAGCCCATGAACAAGAACACAGTCTGATCTCCCCTCATGGCTCTACATACTGCTCATGCCAGTTGAAAGTTGCCTACCCTTGGAGGGCCTAGCTCCTTTTCTCAATGGATCTCCAGTGGCTATTCTTGATTCAGCCATCCCTGAGGGAATTTTCCTCATAATCCCTATCCCCTTGCTCATAAAGACTCTCCTCCCCTGCTCTCAGCTGGACCAGGAGCTCTGCCCAGTGCTCAGTCATGGATCTCTGCCTACACCTCTGTTCGTTGTTGTACGTAGTTTCTGTGATGACACTTAGGGAGTTTATTCATTTGATTACAGGGGAAGCCCTGTTCAGGCACCCCCCTCCATCATTGTTGGGAGACTTGGCCAGGGACATCCTGCAGTTCCTGGACATTTCCCTAACACCCATTCTCTTTCCAACTCCACACTGGCTTCCTCTATTGAGATATCCATCTCTTTCTATCTCCCTCTTTTCTCTTCTCACTCAACCATCTCCTTTCAATATTAGTTCACAACTCTTCTTGGTTGTAGACCCTTATGACCCCAATTTGCTAAGGTGCTGAGGAATTCTAATGATATGAAACAAGGATAACTGTATAATATTACACAGCATATTCAAGTTTAGTATGTAGAAGTTAATAATTTCAAAAATTACTACAAATATTAGTGGCTAAAAATACTGATAAATAGAGCAGCTGGAGCCTAAGTAGGAAGACCCTTAGAAATAAAGGTTGAACCTAAGGTAAGCTGACCAGAGTGATAGATAAGAACAGGGACTCCTGACTATACAAAACAATTGACATTAAGAAACTTATTCACTGAAAGATTAAAAATTCTCTGGTAGTGGTACATGCTTTTAATCCCACCATTAGGATGATAGAGAAAAGTAGCTTTCTACGAGTTTCAGGTCTGCCTGGTCCACTTAGTAAATCTCAGTTCAAAACCAGCTATACAGCAAGATCTGGAGAGTCACTGATACACTACTGACATTTTCTTTTGTCATTGAAAAGTTCTGATCTTTGTTAAGTGTCATGAGGTTCTTTTACCTCTTGCTTTTAACCACAGCTTTACTGACCTTGAAGCTTCACTTTCCATCAGGGCATAGAGGTATCTGCAAACCAGTGAACCAGAGTTTAATTCTTATATTCCTTTCTTTAAGAATTACAGGTACAGGCTCTCTGACTTTTGGTGTTTAAAATTCAACTTTCCAAAGTTTTGTCCACTTTAATAATGTTTGTAGCAGAAGGACATGCCCATTATGAGTTACTATGATATGACTGGAACTAAGTAAAGGTATATAATCTTACTGTACATGCTTTTCATTAAATACACCAAGTATCATTTTTAGCTGACTTTTTTTCATAATTTTGAAGTAATCATAACTCAGGAATCATTAATATTTGCATATGTTCTAGTATACATAAGATAAATAATAAGAATTACTATAACTCTAATATAAAATTTATACCTAAGTGGTGATTAAAAAGAAAATAAATTTTGTTGTTTTCAAAATGTATCGTGTTAAGTGTTTGCATATTTTTTTGGCTAGAGGGTTTAAGGAGTAAATTTGTGTTGAGATATTTAATTGCAATAACTATGCTAGTATTATTGGACTTATAGTAATCACACATTAAATAAATGGAATTTAATTACACAGACATGTTTGCTCCTCTTCTAGTATTTCCAAGGTTGATTTTACAGGAGACTCACAATGTTGCCATGTTAATAATACAGGTGCTAATTTATTTCCAAAATATGTCAAATGCAACAGGCATTTGAAGCTCTTATTTTATTCACACATTTCTGAGCCTTGTCCATAATATAAAACTGATCATGTGGATGCTAAGTATGCTTGATTAAGGTTCCCATGAACTGAATATTTTTAACCTAATGATGGTGCAGTTTATGAATATAAAACATTTTTATAAAATAAATATACAAATTGGCAGCTATGTTGGAAACACATTTGTCATCTTCAAGCAACTCTAGTTATCCTGGCTCTAAATCTATTGTGGAAACTATTTTAGAGTCAAAGGCTAATTCTTTACAATTTGTATTCATAGTTTTTATATCATCAATAGCCCATCTTTGTAATAACTACAATTGGTTCATTTATCTCCTAAGATCATAAAGCTAGTAAAGGAATTGGCTAGCAAAAGATGTTCAAATTTTCAGTTTTTGAGTTCCAACTCAGTTGCAGGAGTAAGTGTAATTGTAGATATGAGTGAAATTCTACAGAGAAAATTACAACAGTGCAATTTTTCCTTTTATAATTGTCAGTTTTAAGGCATGTCTATAGACACATGCTCTCCTTTAACTATTAGAACCATAATTAGAATGAATAATCTATAAGAATTTATATGCACTAGCATGCTCCTATGTATGAGAATGTAAATATATGTATGATATTCTTAACCTATTTTTTAAAATAAGGACACAATGATTATAAATCTACTTTGAAAGGATAATATATTTACTTCATTTTTTGTTTAAATTTTACATGAGTTGGTAATTAAAGAGATAAGCATCCATGGCATCAGTCTATATCTGTAATTGATCTGCAAAGGCTCTTGGTTTGACCTACAAACCCTCTAGTTGTGCAAACTGCTCTGATACATAAGATATGGTGGAAATTTGCAACAACAAAATATGTGTCAAGTGATTACTCTGATTATAAAGTCTATGAATTTAAATAGAAAAAATGAAGTTTAAGGATTATATTATATCTAGTGATCACTTAACATTATCTCTGAGTATGATGAAAGTTAAGTAAATACTTTTTAAAATACTTATCACATTTTATTTATTTGTTTATTCTCAGTCATCATATATAGATACCTGTCTTTCTTAAGGATATCCTTTGGGAGAATTGAAACAGGATACTTAAACCTCATTTTCCTTAGAATTAGTATTAATTACATTTTGTGTAATTCTGATAAAAATATTATTTTATATGTTTTGATTGCATACAAGTGTGTTCAGAGCCATAAAAGGTCAAAAGAAGACATTTGATTCCCTGAAATTGGAGTTACGCATAACTGTGAGCTACCCTGTGGGTACTGGATATCAAAAGCCAGTCTTCCGCAGCAGCATCAAGTGCTTTTAAGAATGGAGACATTTCCCAAAAGCTCATACCAATTATTGAAATGCCAGTTGCTTTTATACTTCATGATATTCCTATATAGCCAGATGGTATTATTTTTCTTAGAATGATAAGTTTTGATGCCTGATTATTCCAAATTCTATTGGACTAAAACCTTAAACTTCTCAGTTGTCAAAACATCAGAATAAGTGTGCATATAAGATTATATTCCTTCAGGAGAAGAGGAAGTAAACGTGTAGCTGCAATACAAATAGCCGATCAGCTCTGGTGCTCTAGTGTAGTACCATGGTTTTGATGAATAATGGTTGTGGTAAGGTGAATAACTCCTCATATGTGTATCAAAGATGAGCCTTTGTTGAAAGACCAGCTCTAATTTTTCACTTTATCCAAAGCTTATGTGATTGTACAGGGTATGAATTTTGGAATCATAATCAAAGTTGAGACATTTAACAAGGATAGGCCATCAGGCGTGTAGTTCTCGAGAAGAATCTGTCTTAAAGCACAGTAACTCCTTGTATTAAGGCATGATTTTCAAAGAAATTAATGTGCAGAAAAGTTGAATCACTGTCGAGTGGAGATAGTCCTAAAGTAATGTTTGTCACTGGGGATGAGGGGGAGAGATGCTGTGTTATACAGAAGGGAAATGTGGCAGTGATGAATGAAAGCATTGATGAATTGCACACACAGGGATTACGGTATTTTTATTGATATCATCTACCATTAAAAGACATAGAACATCAGGAGAGCTGCTGCTGAATACAGAGGTCATGGCTTCAGTCATCTCTTCCTTTTTTCTCCATAATTGTTTCCGGGGAAAGGGGGCTCACTACAACATAATGCAACTCCTAGTGCGTGCTGGGTTGTCTTGGCAACTCTAGTGCGTGCTGGGTTGTCTGGGGAGACAGTAGTATATTGGCCTATAAGAATTTTCATCATTGTTGAACTGACAATCTGGGAAAGATAAAGTCTAAAACAAAATAACACCGTATTTATGATTTGGTTAACAATTAATTGCAAGTTTTACCTAAGATTTCATATGCAGTTTCTTCTGTGTGTTCTACTGAGGCTTAAGCAATTTCAAATACCCAGGTAAAAGCGAAGCACTATTTGTGTTCACTTAAACTTTAAAATACGAGGTTCTACTGAAAACAGAATACTCAGATGGGAGGTAAATTATTAGAGAATGAGAGCTTTTTGAGTGGGAAGGAGTAATTAATAATTGAAATTTTCTTCATTTAGTCAGTCTTCAGAGTCAAATTGAATATACATTTATATATTATATCTTAATATGTGTAATGGTTAATCTTCAGCACAGTGGTTCTCAATGTGTAGGTCAAGACCCCCATGAGGGTTGCATATTAGATATTTACATGATGATTCATAACTAGCAAGATTATAGTTATTAATAGTTATACTAATAGCATAATCATTTTATGGGTCACCACAACAGGAGGAACTACATTAAAGGTTCACAGCATTAGGAAAGTTGAGAATCACTGTTTCAGCAAAGAAAGTGATCTTCATAAATTTCAGTTTCCTCTTCTTTGAAGAAAAGATAATCCCTACATTGTAGGTTTCTGTGGAATGGAAATAAAAGATGATATTCACATGCCTTAAGATTAAACAATTGCTAGCAATTATCATCATGGTATTTTCCCATATTGAAGACATATTCTCACAAAAATTAATTCCAGCTGCAAAATATTCCTATAAGTTTGAAGAATTGGGCAGTCAGTGAAATAATTACATTCACAAACTTTCCTCTGCCAGAATTTCCCACTGATTAAATTTATTTGCATATGCAAATTAAAATACTGTGTACTCATTACTTTAAATATGTTTTTCATTAGGTAAATGAAATGCTTATGGAAGGTGATATAAGCTTAAAAGCAGAATATTGTCAAAACAAGTTACAGAGTATATTTTTAAAATGCTTTTAAGAAAATTAGTGTATATTTATTGGTCATAGTGTAGAGCATAATAATTTCTTTCAAAAAAGTCATGTGTTGTAATCATATTTACTCTTTCTACTTTATTCCTGATTGTCCACTCCTATGACCTAGTCCTCCTTATGCTTTCACATTTAGATAGATAGGTGATAGATAGATGATAGATAGGTAGATAGATGATGGATGGATGGATGGATAGATTAGACAATAGAAAAAAATGTTTAAATATGTGTGTGTATGAGTGTACATACATATGTACAAATGTACACCATAGTTATGTTTTATGTATGTGAAACAAGTTATAGCTCCCAAATTAGAGAAAATATTATATCCATCTGATATATTTTAATTAATATGACCTTTATTTGTATCCCATTTTTGAAAATGACATAATTTTATTCATACTTATGGCTGAAATAGATACAAATAACTTGTATTTTTTTCATCCATTTAGAGTTAATGGACACCTAGTTTAGTTTTATAATTTGATTATTGGAAATAGTGCTACAGTCAATGTGGGTATGTAAATACCTCTGAGGAATATTTACTTAGAGTATATATCAATATACTCAAGAATATATTTAAAGAGAGAGGGTTCAAAGATTATTCCTCTAACATTCCCACCCACAAAAGACATGGAAAGTCCTCTATTTTAGTTAAAAGGATTAAAATATCTGGAGTCCACCCTTTCTCACAACATGCTGCTGAACATCTTTTCTTTCTGTGTCTGCTTTGAGTTGAACATATCTGATTTACCTTGCGTTCATTAGAAACAACACTGGTTGTGTTTCGTAGCCATCCCTTCTTATTATCCTTTCAGGCTCATACATTCCTGCCATTTCATGCTTCTCAGGAGGAACATATCTTACTTACTGTTTCCCTTTTCCCTTCCTTACCCACAGAACCTAAACTTTCCTCTTATTTTCCACATCAGTGAACAATAGTTTCCATGGTTCTGCATCTTTTCATCATTTGGTGCTGTCAGTATTCAGATTTTGGATTATTTTATCTTACATCAGAATACAGGCAGCACAGACTGTATGTCTTATGCCCATAGAAAGGGCACAGAATCATCTTTTCTCAGAAATAGAAGCCCATAAGAAAAAAAAATAGAATATTTTTTCCTCCATTATATCTTTGACCAGATCTTTATTCAAAGAGGTTCTTTATTTGCTTATTTCTTTTTCTTTCTTTTTTTTTTCTTTCTTTTTTTTTTTTTTTTTTTTTTTTTTTTTTTTTTTTTTTTTTTTTTTTTTTTTTTTTTGGAATAAAGGAGAATCCAGTCACTTATGCAGCAAGGCTTCTTTTCCACTGTGGTTCATTTGTCTTCCACTGGTTTCTTCTCCAATACTGGTTTCTTGGTAGCTGCAGCCTTTTCCACTCATTAGCTTCTTTTCTTTCATAACCTGCAGGTTTGCCCTCTCCTCTGCAGCTACCTTCCTTATTTGTCTGTCAGGACCACTGCTGATTCATTTCTGGCATATTGGAGAAAGATGTACTGGGCATAGTCTTTGCATGTGGGTTCAACTTCAAAATGTGTTGATGTTCTTTAAGACTCTAAGATGATTTTCTTGCTTGGTGCTTGAAGTGTTTATTCATTCCCTGGGTTCCTCAATGTCCTGTTGCCTCTGAATTCACTATTATGTGCATGATATAGATATGGTGAGATAATAGTTAATCTGAAGGAAATCCGCTTTAGGACAAACTACACATCTTCAATCCCAATATAAAAATGTCCCACATGTTCACTAGGAAAAATCTTAAAATGTTTAGTTTACTTATGTTATACACAGTGATACTAGGGATGTTTCTGAAGGCCTTGATAAGACCACTGTCTTCATTATAGATGATTCAGCATCTCCTGAGCAGAACTCCACTTATACCTGCCATTGTTAGATCATTTGCTAGGATCCAGCCAGACCTTATATCATCCCAGGCTTTAAACTTTGTAAGCAGCAACACGACTTCTTTGGCTTTCTTGTAACTACCACACTTAACCAGATGAAGTGCAGGGAATCTTTCCATGTGACGACCTTTAGATACAACTAAAGCTAGTGTACAAGACAGCCAGAGCAGAAAAGATGACAGGTGACAGAGTAATGTTTTTGTCAAATTACTTGCCTTCCCAGAGTAAATCAAGATGGTAGTGGAGACTTGTGGGAGAAGGAAACCAAAACCTGGTTCAACTTGAGTGTCATGCCTTAAGCGGGAGCCCACTCTGACATTTACTGGATGTTCAGGAACTAGAGCCAGAAAAGCCCAGAGACCTAGGAGAGAACAAATTACCACTGGCAAATGAATGAATGAATGAATGAATGAATGAATGAATGAATAAATAAATAAATAAGTAAATAAATAAATAAATAAATAAAGTGGATGAAATGATTTTCACTGATATCCTACTATACTGAGAGATTAGTGCCAAGTCATCATCAGACAGGCTTCTACTGTCAGCGTATGGCAACATATATGCAGATGTACAGCCAAATATTAGGCAGAGAGTGAAGTACCACACAGAAGGGAGGATTTTAGGAGGCAGAGGGGTCGAGGACACCAGGAAAATACAGCCCACACAGTCAACTAAGGAGGCCTCATAGAGATTCATGGAGACTAAAGCAGCAATCAGGGAGTTTGTATAGATTAGACCTTGGTCATAAACATATATTTATATATTATGGTTGGGTAGCTTGATGTTCTTGTGGCAGTGTAAGGTATATCCAACTCTTTCACCTGCTCATGGGACCCTTTTCCTCCTACTGACTTGCCTTTTTCAGCCTTGATATGAGAGTTTGTACGAGTTTTATTGTAACTTGTTATGCTGATTTTGCTTGATATCTCTGAGAAGCCTGCTTTTTTCTGAAGGGAAATAGAGGGAGGGTTGGATCTTGAGGAGAGGGAATGTGTGTGAGGAAACTTGGAGGACTCAGGAAAAGAAAATGCAGTTGAAATGCAAGATATAAGAGAAGAATACATATAGGTGTATTTATTCATATACATGTACACACACACACATATAAAGAAGTGCATGCCTTGATGAGGAAAGAAGGTCAAGTTCCTTAACACCCTATTTTTTCTTTGGAAATTAAAAACTAAAAAAAAAAGACCAAAGAATTAGAGAAATGTCTTTGGAGGAATGGAGCCTGCATTGCTTGTTGTAAAGCACATGTGTAGTATCCTTCAGGTTCTGGTTTCTCCTTTCAGTAGCAGCAAATAGCCAAATTTTCAAAATGTCTTTGAACACATGTCCTAGAAGCAAAAGTCTCCTAAAAATACAAAAACATGGAGTGTTCTTCATCATGCTGAAATCATATCTCCCAGTGTTGGTTTAAATAAAATGTGTTTTGTATATTGATGAATTCTGAAAATATATAGAATATGATTATTTTGTCAGTGCTTGGGGCATCCAAAAATTATTAGGTGATAATTTCTATCCACCTGTTAATATTTTTTTTTTGCAAAATCTTGAAAAGGGCACATTGATTTATTTCCCAAGTTTTCATTTGAAAACAAAGAAGGTTATGCTATTATTTTTTTAGTTCATTTTATTATTTTTCTAAAATTATCTTTTTTTTTAATCCGTGTATCCCCGTGCTCCCCCTCCCTTTCCTCCTCCCAATCCCTTCACATCAGTCTTCAGATTCCACCTCCCCCTCCCTGCATTCTCTCCTTCAAAGAGCAAGAAGTCCTAAGGTAAGTCAGGTCAGCATGGCACATCCACTCCAGGCAAGTTCAATTTCCTCATCGCAAAGTCAAGACTGGGTTAGATGTTTATCTTCTGGGAATGGCTCCAAAGTGCCAGTCACGCACAGAAACACAGTCTGATCTCACCCCTTGAGTCTCTACATACTGCCCATGCCAACCAACAGTTGCCTACCCTTGGAGGGCCTAGCCCTTTTTCCCCATTGTTCCATAGTGGCTATTCTTAATTCAATGAGCTCCACAGAGCTCCAGCCAGCTATCGTGGGAAACTTTCTCATGATCTCTATCCCCTTGCTCATACAGACTCTCCTCCCCGGTTCTCAGCTGGACCAGGAGCTCTGCCCAATGCACAGCTATGGATCTCTGCCTCCACCTCTGTTAATTGTTGGATGTAGGTTCTGTGATGACACTTAGGGTGGTTACTCATTTGATTGTTGGGGAAGTCCTGTGTAGGCACCCCCTCCACTATTGTTTGGAAACTTGGCCAGAGATATCCTATGAGTTTTTGGAGGTTTCCCTAGCACCTGGCCTCTTTCCAACCCCACATTGACTACTTCTACCAAGATATCCATCTCTTTTTTACTCCTTCTTTGTTGTTCCTCTCATTCAATCATCTTCTTATTTCATGATTTGTCATTAGATTTCTGCATGAGGGGATAGAGCCTCAAAGCACTGCAAATATAGGAAGATTGAACTCTATTTTTTGGAGATCTTTAAAATGACTGAAGTTTTACAGGATTCAAATAAAAAAATACTCCTTCTGGAGTTGCTAAATTTGCTGAATCTTAGAGAATATGTCCAACAATTATTCAGGAGAAATGCAGAAAAAAAAAAAAACTATGTAAGAAGGCAGACTGTTGAGGTGGTGGGAATACTCCACAGAGATCTGCGTAATGAAGTTCCAGTACCCTGTGTTACTTTTCTGCTGACACTGATTGTAACCATCTTTGGAATCTGCTTATACATTTCTGTCAGTTTTTCAATAAATTGTGTTGAATTGAACATTAATAAAAGACCTAAAATAGCATTATTTCCTATTACTTTCTATAACTATAGTTAAAAGATCACATAGTTGCAGAATCAAACACAGAGAAATCTAAATGCAGTAATTACCAATAGAAAACAATTTGTGCAGAATTTAAATTGTGGAGGTTGCCATTGAATGGAACTATCTATAGAATGACAGTGAGGAGAAAAAAAAGAATAGTTGAGTAGTGTAGTATAGTGTCCTATTGCCAAAGGTACAAGATATTTCCTATGACAAGCAGAGAATGTGGTTAGCAGAAATTTAAAGGAAAGGATTGCCTAGAAGGAGCAGTTGTAGCAACCATACACCGACTCCCTATGCCTGGATATAGATTCAGTAGCAGGATTGAAGATCATACAGATCTTATATTTTTATTTGTTGTTATTCATACAGAATTTCTAGACTAACTACCAAAATTAATTCACTAGTTCATATCCAAACTATCAGTGTTGCACACTGACCAGCCTTACGAACACTTGTATTCTTCAGTCTTTGGTTAAAGGTCTTGCCTACTGAAGGAAGGAAGTAACTGGACTGCCTTTGACTTGCATTTCCATAATAGGTAAAAGTGACATTTTTTCCTTAAGACTGTTGGTCATTGCATGTCTTCCTTTGAAAAATATCTTTTAAGATCTATGGCCTATTATAAACTGTGATTATTTTTGTAGAGGATTTATTGTTCTTACATATTGTGGTCAGATGTAGCTAATATGTGTAGGTTATGTTCTCACTCTATTGTTCCTGTATCTTTGGCTGTAAACTATTTCATTAATATGATCTCATATACTTATTTTTACCTGTTTCTTGTTATTTTAAGTTTAAATTTTTAATTTTGTATCTATGTACATGTATGTAGGAGGGGGTGAAAATACACACATATGTGCCAACACCCATGGAATCTGGGGCATCAGCTCTTTCTAGAGCTGAAGTTATGGGACGACATCTGCAAGAGCTATGTTAAATATTTAGCCATCCTTCAAGATTTTTGTTTCCTGTGTTTTTTTATTTTTTTATATTTTTATTTTTAGCTGTTCTCATTTTTCCCTACTGCTGTTAAAATTCTCCATGGATTTTAGACATCTCATTAGCTTAGTTCATTCCTAGATTCTTTTCTTTCATGTTCTTTTCTTTGGCTATAAGCTGTTATCTGATTGCTTACACTGTCTCACTCATAGAATTAAAAATCCTGCATCTATTCTTTATTTTATCTATCTTTATGGAACAGAGGCACCCTCACCTTTACCAGGAGGGACCAAATCATTAAGGAAATGATCTTGGACTTCTGGTATCCAAAACTGAGAGACAAGTTGGAATCCTTCAAATATCCAGTTTGCACTCTCTGATGATGGCTGTTCTATCAGTGTTGACATCAGCCTTACATGAAATCAAAGACAGGAAAGGCTACCTAAAATATATTTGAAATGGTGGTTGCTGTGGAATAATCCTTCTGTACATCATGAGTCTGTATTATTCTAATTGGTTAATAAAAAAGCTGCCTGTCCTACTGCTAAACAGGATAAGGTGAGGCAGGAGAGCCAAACTGAGAATGCTGGGAGCAAGCAGGGTAGATTCTGAGGAATCTTGATTAGAAGAAGCAATAAGAGACAAAGTGGACATGTCACATTGAGAAAAAAATAGCAAGACATATGGCAAAACATAGATAATAAATATGGGTTAATTTAAAATGTAAGAGTTAGCTAATAGTAAGCCTGAGCTATTGGTTGAACATTTATCTGTATTTTGGAGTAGACAGGATAAGGAAACTTTGTCAATAGAGGGCTTTCTTCAAGGAAGTGAATTACAATTTGTCAAGCATGAATAGAACAATTTTTTCGGTATGTTTAGGGACTTACATAAACAGTGAGATACTGACACATAGTGAGGACAGATAGCCAACAAACCCATGCATCTGCAAACTCAGCCATTTCTTTTACCAGTGGGTCCCTGAAGCACATGTTTCTACATTCCTCCATTTGAAATAGGATTTTCTGGTATAGTCATTCTCTACAACTTTTTGAGTTTTAACACTTAGTAAAAACTTTATATTCTTCTTCCCAAAAAGAAAAAAAAAAAAAACAAAAAAAACAAAAAACAAAAAAAACATTCAAAGCTCAGGGTACAAAAACCTGTTACACATAATTAACTTAAATCAGTGGTTCTCGACCTGTAGGTTTCAAAGCCATTGAGGCTCACATATCATTTATCCTGCATAAGAGACATTTACATTTTATAACAGTAGCAAGATTAGTGTTATGATGTAGCAATAAAACAATTTTATGTTTAAGGGTCATCACAACCTGAAGAACTTTATTATAGAGCTGCAGCATTAAGAAGATTAGATTATAAGGTCTAAACTTTAAGTCAATAGCCCAAATAGGTGACATCTAAAGCCCCTTGTTACAACTAAATTTATTTTGCATAATTGTAAATTACCATTGGAAAACTTGATTCAATCTTACAGGTCTAAAATAATACTGAACCTATAATATGGATAGTCTTTGAAGATACAAAGAGCTAAGCTTCAAGTGGCTTTAGTGACAAAGAACTGAAAGCTTTTAATTAATGACAATATTTGAGTTTATACAAGAAAACAAGTACTACGGTTTTATCATCATAATAAGTTAACATAATAAGGTAAAGAATCTGAATGAGCCTAGAAGGGATCCCAAGTAAATAAAAGGAGGCTCCTGTCCTGCCAATACCTTGATTTTAGCCTAGCTAGTTTCTGGGGCTAGCTTTCTTCAGGATAATTTCTAAGCTATGGATCTAATAGATGTGTAAATGTTCTGTGGGTATCTATATCATCATTTATTCCATAGTACTAGAAACCAATTTTGCATTAGGGGATCAGAATGAATTACTTTTATTTTTTTAAAAAAGTGAAAGAGTTAGCAGCCTTGCATTTAAGCAGAACATAGACATCAGAGATTAGAAGACTACTAAAATGGGACAGAGACTTTCTCTGCCTTAAACATACTATTACTGGGTATGCAGACACTGGAGATACTTCCTATGTCCGTTACTTTTCTGTTGCTTTGATAGAACATGACAAGGATCATAAAGACAAATGTGTTTATTTTAGATTAGTATTGGAGAGATAAAACTAATGATAGGGAAGAACGGCAGCAGCAGCCATCACGGTGGAGCAGAAACAAAAAGCTGAGAGCTCATGTCTCCATCATAAGCCCAAAGAAGAGCAGGCAAACTAGGTGTAGGGGAAGCCTTTACTCCCAGTCAAATACTCCCTCCATCTAAACCTCCCAAAGAGTATCAACGGGGAACCAAGAATACATTTCTCCTTGAAACCATCATTCTGTCAAAAGCAGCTGAAAAGACAATCATGAAGAGAAGATTGGGCAGAACAAAAGCCAACCTTCAGTATATGACTTTAAAAGGCTGGACAGCATTGTGTCTTAGAGTCACATATACACCTCAGAAGAGATAAACAGAAAGTCAAACAATTAGCTGCTTTTTGAGCAGTGTTGAAGGTTCTGCCTACCTGCATTGCTACTTTGATAAAATGCAGTGGGGGCTTGAAGTAAGGGGAGAATTGGTGAAAAAGAACTACTTTTTTTTTTTTTTTTGAGATTTTCAACCTTTTTACATAGCAAAACTACCAAAATGTTTTTTTTAAAAAATATAATAAATGAAACATAAGAAACAGAGCATTTCTATGGATTGTGGTCAGCCACAAAGGAGACTGGGACACTTGGCACAATACACCTTAATTTACACTCTAGTCTGTAGATATTCACTTATCGTTGGTGCCATGTAGGTTGAAATGCACTGGTCACAATGGTCAAGTAGAAGTGAGCAGAAAGCCTGGGCCCAACTTTTATTGGGGTTTCTATAGAGAAGGCATAATGTGGTAGATCAGTCTACTTTTGGATTGATTAATTTGAACATCCATGGTGGTCTTGAGACCACCAGGTAATTTTTTTCTTACCTAGACCTTGAACCCTGGCCTCCTAGAGGTCTGGAATCATCTCTATTGAAGAAGTTGAATTTAAGGTAGGTTAGTTTGCATTGCAAAGATGTGTAGTGGGTACATTCCTTATCTGTTTCCTTAGGTTACATACCCTTTTGGGTCATTCTGTTCTCAGTCCAAAAGCTTTATTGTATAAAAATCTAATTATGGGGAAAATATACATGATGATAATATAACTAGTAAGTATGGCTAAATCATCTGAAATTTAGGAGACTTAGAATTTTAAATTTTCTCTTGTAGATTGAGACCCAGTCAAGTCTGCTGGAGATACATTTCACTCCAATGATGTATGGGATATCTTTTACTAGGAGAATCATTGCTAGCTTCGACTCAGTATTCAGAGGGAATAGAAAACCTAAGAATGTTTACACATGACCTCAGACACTTGTACAAGCTACCAAGCTAATAACACTACTCAAATAGTGTGGCTACTGTTTTGAAAAGGGGGAAAAGTTCTGGAAGAGGAAACAAAACCCAGAGTGCCATGGCTGAAAAGCAAGCGATCCATAGAAATCAAAACCTTGACTTTAATATTCTAGGCTTTCTTGCACAACTCCTAAATTATCAGTGCTTCTAGAAAGCACATACTTGTGTTCTACAGAATGTATTCCAGAGAATGAAACAGTGGGACTAAGGACAATGTCAGACCATTGATCATTAAGAATGGAGTGATTAAAGGCAAGGTAAAACAACAACAAAAAAATGCATTTCAGGGAGATATGCCAGGGGTTTATAATCAAGACTTAAGGAACAGACACGTTTCTAAGAACGATTATCAGAGAATGTCACAGGAAAAAGGAAAATTATATGTTAGACCTCTACATGGGTAATCAGAGGGAAGCAATCAGCATTGGCATTTACCATAGCACATCATTGCTGTTTTTGTATTGCTAAATACTTATTGATGGAATGGGTTAGTGTCGGTTTATAACAAAGTAGCACATATCATCTGTCATGTTTTCAAAGCTTGAGCCTTCAGAATTGGGATCATTATAAGATTTTTGTATTTTTGTTCCAGTATGCATTGAAATAGTCTACCTCTCCATTCAGTAAATGGTTCATGAGCCAGAGTACAAAAGAAAGAAGGAAGGGACAGAGTTTGTTATAATGGAGTAGAGAGCACAGCTGACAGATATGAAGGTAGATGTTGGGGAATGATGTAAGAATGTGTCTGGGACTTGCCAGCAGCGAAAGGGCATTCTCTCTCTCTCTCTCTCTCTCTCTCTCTCTCTCTCTCTCTCTCTCTCTCTCTCTCTCTCTCTGTGTGTGTGTGTGTGTGTGTGTGTGTGTTTAACTGGGTGTCTTTCAGGTTTTTTTGTGAAATTACTCATTTATTGAGCAAGGTGAGAGTTCCATTGTCACAACCACTGAGCTCATGAAGCAAAACAGATATTTCATCTGCAAAAGGATTGCAGCAACTGAAACCGAATTAGATTTCCTTTCATAAGACAAACATAAAGGAAAACACTGCACTTCATGTACCTGGGGACCGCTATGGCAGGGACACAACAGGAGCTGCCTAGATTGCTGAGCCACAGGTCTGAGCAGTGGATCTCTGTTGCAAATATTGGACCTTACACACCACTTTCAGAGCAACCCAGCAGAAGCTTTATAGCCTTCCAGATTTAATAAACACCCCTGCTACTGTTGATGCTCAGTTGCAAAAGGCTACAGCTTGCATATCTGCTTGGGGGTTATTTTCTGACATCTCCTCTCAGCTGTGGAGTCTCCACTGGCAAGAAGCCAAATATTTAACATGAATTTACAAGTCATTTACACAGGTTCAGAATATTCACACAGTGACTAATTGCTTTGTTAAGGATATGGTCTGGGGGTATTATAAAATTTTTTTTTTAATTTCATATCAGAGGACTAAGAGAATCTAACCATATGAAGTGCCCAGAGCAAAGCTTATTTTTTATGCATCTCCTTACTTTTGAACAGTTTTTAGTATGGTGTCTGGCTTGTCTTTGAACTTGTGTCCTTTATTAGTTGAAAGTACAGAATTCTTTTATCTCTTCTACATTAAGTCATCTATGTTATCTTATTTCAAATTAGCTTTAAATGATGTAAGGAGTTGATTTATTTCCTCTGGAAAAATTAACATCAGAGAAGCTCAGGGTATGAAATGGATGAAGTTAGGGTTCATTTTCACACACTTCCCACACTATGCTTCACAGAATCCCTCATAGCATCCCTCACCATGTCCCTCCATTATTCTCAAAGTATATGTAGAACACAGCATGTCATGGGCAGCTAGCTCACCACCTCTGAAAAAGGAGGTGTTTGCATCAAGTAGTAAAAGCTCTAGAAATGCACAGTTTTAGCAAAGCCAGGCTCTCTCAGGGCGAATTATAATTGTGATATATTATTTTACTAGATGCTCCATCTAAATCCTTTCAAATTTTTTACTAATGTGTATAAAGAATACTAGACAGGTTTCCTCACCCAGACCCTGGGCCTATTGCTACCACTGGCAAGGCTAGGTATATTTTTCTCTGGACCACCCTGTTCATGATATTTATAGTATATAACACTAGCTACCTTTCTCTCAGCTCGAACCCTATAGTCTAGTGAATGTTTTGACGCAATTCATATATTGGTTTCATATTTGTATTCATGCTTGCATGTAGATAGAAATTGTTGTGTATGGTTTATTTTTACATATAGATTACAAATCTAAGTTATGCCTGACCAGCTATGATTTAAGTGTTCATTCAGAATTGTCACCCAACTGGTGAGAAATTATGCATCCCACCCCCCTTTACCTAGTTTCCAATAAAACTGACCAAACAATCCACTGGAAATTTTTGTTGTTGTTTTGTGTATGTGAACATGTGGTATATGGACATGTGTGTGTTGGGAGGTTACATATAATTAGATGCACTGGAAGGATATTGTGTGTCCTGCTTTTAGTCTCTTCAAACAGCATCCATCACTGTACCTGAAGCTAGGCTAGTGGTCAGAATGACCAAGCAATCCTCTTGTATCTGCCAAATGCCTTTCTGAGCTAACAGGTACATGGGTGACTGACCACTCATGACCTTTTATCTGAGTACTGGAAATTTCATCTCTGGTCCTTAGGCTTTCATGGCAAGAGTTCTTATCCCCTAAACATATCCCCAACCTCCCTGAAGCTGGTTACTCCTTAATTAATCTTTCCTAAGTTCTCTGTCAAGTGAAAGTAACACAGCTGAGAGATTCTCCCATTAATTTATTCACTATAATAGTCTTTCCGCATAGAATTGAGCTATTGGAGTTATTTCCTCTGTGACAGTAAATTTTTCTCTTCATTTTATGCTCAGAGCTCCTTATATTATACATTTCTGTGCTATAATGCACAAAATTATGGCCCCTCATGCTCTTAACATGGTCTTTCAATGGAAGTACTCTGTCATCTATTCTATATTATGACAGCATCTGTATATTTCACATAGAGGGGAACTTTATTCATAAGAAATTCTAAAGTGTTCTACTGGGATGTTGATTAAAATTGAAGTAATTCTTTGCAGGAAGCATGCAGTTTTCTGTATAGCTCTTCTTAATGTACTATTCAAGAGATTATAGCTATAATTATTCCTGCTTTTCAAAGAAGTCATTGCTTGCTACATCAAAATATTGATACAAACATATGATATATCAAACAGTTTTGTATTTATGTGTCAAGAGGTTTATATGCATACAATTTATTCTGATAATTCAAGTTTTCTATAAAAGAAAATATTTCATTTGAGATTTTTCTAAAGTTTTTTTTCTTTACATTTTCCTTTCATTCTCTTATTTGAATACTTAATACAAATGTTGGCTATATTCAGCTATTTTTGATTGTGTGTGTGTGTGTGTGTGTGTGTGTGTGTGTGTGTGTGTTGTATGTGAGTGTGTGTATGTGAGTGTGTATGTATGTGAGTGTGTGTGTATGTGTGTGTGTAGTTATGTGTGTGTGTATGTGTGTGTATTGTATGCATCTATGTGTGAGTTTACCTGTTTGTCTATGTACATGTGAAAGTCAGGGGTTGCCTTCAAATGTTTGCATCTTCTGTTTTTTCAAAAATAATTGTATATATGTGTTCATTGTATTTGGATCATTTCTACCCCTTGTTCTCCTCCAAATCCTCTCATTTCCTCCATAACCCTTCTCCAGTTAAGGAGCTCTTTTAAGTTCAGTTAGTATGGTCTGTATTGCATATGTTTAGACCTCACCATTTTGGATTTGAAGCTCATTCACAGGGAAAGTTGATTCTCAGAAGCCATTTACTGCCAGCAGCTCTTCAGCAGGGAATAGGCTTTGTAAAGTTTTCTTCTACCCATGCTGGCATTGATTGTCTTGTCTCTTCTTGTGCAGCCAGCCATATTGTTGTGAGCTCATGGATGAAAAATTCAGGTCATGTACAGAAAATACTATCTTAGCAATAGACATATCTGTTCTTAGGATCTTACAATCAAGTGTAGATATTTTTAAACATATTAAAGACATTTGGAGATATCAGAGGTCAGATCCACTTCCTCCTGTTTTTTGTTTGTTTGTTTGTTTTTGTTTGCTTGTTTGTTTTTGTTTGTTTTTTGCTTTTTGTTTTTTTGTTTTTTCCAGACAGAATTATCTGTGTAACAGTCCTGGCTGCTCTAGAACTTGCTTTGAAGACCAGGCTGGCTTTGAACTCACAGAGATTCTCTTGCTTCCCAAGTACTGGGACTAATAGTGTGCATCATAGCTTCTGCCCCATGTTGAGCACCAAGTGTTTCATGAAAAAAGGAAACTCAAGGCCAGATCTCTGGGAAAAGTGGAGATATTAGAGAGAATAAACACCATAGTCACCCAGCTGTCTTCCAGCTTCCTCAGCCTTGCTCCTCCTGACTTCTTCTGTCTGCTCTTTCTTTCTATGCCTGCCTTAAATACTTTCTTAAGACATGGCACCACAACTGCCTGTCTGGAACTCTTTCTGTAAACTAAAATGACCTTGAACACAGATTTGATCCCTGTGCTGGGATTAAACGTGTGAATTATCATTGTCTGATCCTCCTAGACTGACTGTGGATAGATCCCGAATGTTTTTAATTTGCTTGAAAATATCCCCACATCTCTCTTCTTTCTTTTCTGAGACATTTCATGAGTTACCTATTCTTAGGTGTAGGTGTTGTCTTACATTAAGTTATATTTTGGGGCTAGAGACTACAGAGTCCCTTATTCTGTGCATTTTGATCAATTATGACTTTCTGTAAGAGCCTGTTTCAAATATATAAGATGTGACAACTATACTAGTCTACAAATATAAGAATGGTAGTTTAGAACACATTTAGTAATTATAATAAGTTTAGTAACACATATAGTAGATTTTCCTCTAGGGTCTCTCTCCAGTATTAAGTTCTTGGCTAGGTTTATGATACCAGGCAAGATTTCCTGGTGTTTAATAACTGGTGCTGATGCTGCACCTGACTCTACTGCTGTTTTAGCTACTGACAGTGTCTCTGAAATCACTACCCTGCTGTTCATGCTCATCCCAATGGTACTCTTGCATCCTATTGGAATTACCTTTTGCCATTGCCACCAAATGTAGTTTTTAACCAAATCTCTACTGTTCCATTTACCAATAAAGCTTGGGAGACAGATGCCAAGATGAATACTTGTTAGTTCAGAAAGGCTGATAATCAAGCATCTGGCTGACCTTCCTCATTAGCCAGCAACCCTCCACATGTGTTCTTCTAATGCCCCAAACCAAAAGAGAGTGTTAGACTCAAAGTCCCTTCCTATCTTCCAAACCCCTTGAACTTGCTGTGACTACTTTCTGTCAACTAGTTGGTGGCTCTGCTTCTTGAACCAACCTGGATTTTATTTAATTAACACAGTATTGAAGTCCACTATGTGATCAAGTACCCCACAACAATTTTCTCCAATTTAGTGAGTTTTATATCCAATCAAACGGCTGTTGGCTCTTTGTCATTACTGTACCAGTACAGTTGTTATGGTTACTATGCTTTAAAGTTGGATATAAGTGCTATTAACTTTTCTCTCTTTTGATTTTTTGAGAGACATCATCTCTCTAAATCTGGTGCTTACTGAACTTCCTGGACTAGCAACACCCTGGAAGCTGTCCATCTTCATTTCTCTTCCCTCTAGTGTTGAGGTGACAGATTAGCTCTGCCTTGCCTGTCTTTTATGTATGTGCTACACATATAAATACAAGTATTAATGTCTCCATAGCAAACACTTTATCTGCTGAGCTGTTTCCCCAGCCCATTTTCTCTTATCTGAACGACATCATTGTATAGGTTTGCATGATGTTGATAACCCAAACAAAAGTCAAGCAGAGGAAAGAAGATCACAGTTTTCAAACCATCCTGAGCTTCAAAGTTAGATCTCCTGTCAAAAACCAAAAGTCTTTACAAGAAACCATGTGTTACTATTGAGCAAAAATTCCTATTTAAAAGATATTTATAATAAAGTGGGGGGCGACATTATATTTTACATACAGGTTATACTTGATATCCTTCACTTCTCTGTTCTTAAGATGATAAATATAAAATATTATAATTCTCTCCACCTATGCTATATTAACCTGTTTTTTCATTGTCTATACTTAAATGATCAACATATTAAGAGAAATATATTATTACTATAATATATTATATATATATTATTATTATATATTATTGTGAATATTTATTTTAGAATCAATGTTTGTGTGAAATTTATGTCATGGCAGTAAATCTCAGCAGGAACATTCAATCAAAATGGCTGCTCACATAATGGTGGATAAAAGTTGAAACTTCAAATTTTTGGAATATTATAAATTTCAAAACTAATCACAATAGTAATGGCTAAAAAATAATTCTTGAAATTTAAAATAATATTTTTAAAAATTAAATGAATTAAATAATTTGAGCAATAAAGATAAATTAGAAGTTGTTGTAGATGGAAGTTTTTCTGTCCTGGTAGCTGCTTTCCAAAATAAAATATAATAAATCACTCAGAGGTTTATATTAATTACAAATGCCAATAGCTCATGGTTGCTACTTGCTAACTCTTACATTTAAATTGACCCGTATTTCTATTGATGCTTTGCCATGTGGCTCATGGCTTGTTACCTAATTTTCTATCCATCATGCTTGCTTGTCAGCTGGGTGGCATCTCCCCTTCAATTCTCCTGACTCTGCCCTTCCTCTTCACATCATTCTCTTTGCATCATGCTGTCTCACACAATTTCTTCTTGCCCTGCTATCAGCCAAACAGTTTTTTATTAACAATGAGCACAATCCACAGCAGGTAATGGCCATTCATAAATAATTACAAGGTGCTAAATATAAAGTTAGGAACAAAGTAAGGTACTCAAAACATTGGTAAATGCTTCAAGGCTATATTTCTACTAAAAGGCAATTAAAGTGCACTGGATATATGGTGTGATACCTGTAAAAATACCCTAGACATTTCTAATAAGCATGAGGCAAATAAAGTCATATGCTATCTGATGGGTCATAGTCATGTACAGACTGTCCAGATGAGGGCTGTACCAGACAATCACAATATGTAGAGGCTAGAGCATCTTTGTAAGTTCCCTCAATAATCTTTGCATAATGAAAATGCTTCTAGTGATACATTTTTTGAATGTAACATATATGAGTTGATTTTGGCTCATTTTACAGAAAAGGGCAGTGCCACTATTTAACTTTTTAGTAGGAATATCATAAAAGCAAGAAATGCTATAGAATTTAAATAGTAGATGTTATATGTTAACCTTGTCTCATAATAATTTAACTTTTGCGGTTGGATGTTCATGTGTGTGTGCATGGTCACATGCATATTAGTGCATATATGTACAGGTACATATATCTACATATATGTGGGTATTGATACATTGTGTGTGCTTGTTCGTGGAAGCAGAGTTTGACACTAGGTGGCTTACTTGGTTCTCACTTGATTCCAGATAGATCTCAGACTGAATCTCAAGCTCACAGATATAGCTAGTCTAGTAGCCAAGCTGCTTCCTGAATCCTTTACCTCTGCTTCCCACAGTTGGAGTTATAGCTAATATGTCACACCTGAAAAGCTTTTATTTAATTTCTCAGGATCTAAACTGCAGTGCCAATCCTTGTGACAAATACTTTTAATTGAGACATCTTAGTCTTACGTTCAAAATATTTTAAAAAGCATCTGTTTCTGTGTCTGGATAATCGAACAGGAAGTGTGCGTCTATGCGTGCGTGCGTGCATGCGTGCGTGTGCGTGTGCGTGTGCGTGTGTGTGTGTGTGTGTGAGAGAGAGAGAGAGAGAGGGAGGGAGAGAGAGAGAGAGAGAGAGAGAGAGAGAGAGAGAGAGAGAGAGAGAGAGAGAGAGAGAGAGAGAGCTGTAATACTGAGGATATGCATGTACCGTGGCCTAAGAGTAGAGGTCAGAGAACAACTTTTTAGTTAGTTCTCTCCT
Source organism: Phyllotis vaccarum (assembly GCA_033318265.1). Classification (NCBI taxonomy): domain Eukaryota; kingdom Metazoa; phylum Chordata; class Mammalia; order Rodentia; family Cricetidae; genus Phyllotis; species Phyllotis vaccarum. The sequence continues at coordinate 97,652,648 of JARWLC010000009.1, forward strand.
TACACCCTTATCTGGGCTCCAGAGATTGAGTTCAGGTGGCAGATTTAAGTAGCAAACATTTCACCTGTTGGGCCCTCTTTTCTGGCTCACATTGATCATTTTTTAAATTGATAACATAAGATGGACTTCCTCAAACTTCGTCTAGAGGTAGAGCTGAGTTGACAAAAATCCTATCTATAAAGCCCTGGTTAACAGGGATAGTCTCCTTATCCTCTCCAAGACATCTCTAGGGGCATTAGAGAGTAAAACAGAAAGAATGTCTTAAGCTACCTCTTTCCTATTCCCTTCTTAAGTGATGTGGGAATGTCTTTCTGTATGCTGTGACTATCAATCTTTAAATAAAGGAGCTATTTTGGCCCATGACAGGCACCATAGAAAAAGTAGGCAGGGAAATCAGAATAGGTAGGAGGAGGGGAGAGACACAGGCAGATTAAGCCAGATGCTCAAAGAAGAAACATGTAAGGAACACAGGTGAGCCACGGGCCACATGGCAGACAGATTAATGAGAATGAGTTGAGTTAAGATGAAGGAGCTAGCTAGCAATGTGCCTGAGCTATAGGCCAAACTGTTGCACAAGTAAATAAAACTCAGGGATAGATCTCTGAGAAAGTCCATTAATACCATCACAATAGCATATAATTCTGACTTTTATTAACTTTTTTGTTGTTAATAGCTCCCAAAAAATTACTGCAGGCTCTTTGCCAAGGCTCACTTTCTACCCATAATTGGTCAATTTATTCATCAGTTAAAGGTACAACAATTTCTGCTGGGTCCATTCCTGTCAATTGACAAAGTCTTAATTTTCTTTAAAAATCAGTTCAGAAATCTTTTCCATGTATGTCTTTAACTTCTTATTCAGTTTATGTGGAAGAAATTTCCAATCCAATATAACACTTTCCCTTTGCATTAAAATTCTTGTAGGAGAATGCTTAGAGGGCAAGATAACTAGAATGCAATTAGTGTGCCTCCTGTAATTTTTTTCCACCAAAGCCAATTTTTTCTCAGCTTCAAGTGACAATTCTCTTGGACTGTTTAAGTCCTTGTCACATTTAAGGTTTTAAACAAATTATCTAGTTCATAATTTTTAATTCCAATATTGGGTCGTAAGTTGGCAATGTCTCCGAGTAGTCTTTGGAAATCATTAAGAGTCTTCAATCTATCTCTCTTGATTTTTACGTTTTGGGGTCTAATTTTTTGTTGGCATTTTTATAGCCTAAATAATTAGTGGAAACCCCTCTTCATATTTTTTTCTGGGGCAATCTGTAATCTCCAAGCAGGCAAAATTCTTTTCACTTCTTCAAAATTTTATTCTAAGGTATTGATATTTGAATTGGCCAACAAGATGTCAGCCATGAAATGATAAATTATAAATTGTGGGAATTTGTTATGTATTTGTTCTATTGGCTTTTGTACAAAATACTGGCACAGAGTAGGGCTATTCAGCATTCCTTGAGGGAGAACCCTCCACTGGAATCTCTTTACAGGCTGAGAATTATTTTAAGTGGGCACTGTAAAGGTAAATTTTTCTTTGTCTTGTTCTTGTAAAGGTATTGTAAAAAAAAAAAAAAAAGTCTTTTAAGTCAATAACTATAATAGGCCATTCTTTAGGTAACAGAGAAGGCAGAGGAATCCCAGACTGTAGGGAGCCCATTGGCTGGATCACCTTGTTTATCGCCCTAGGTCTGTTATCATTCTCCACTTTGCAGATTTTTTTTAAAATAATAAATACAGGAGAATTCCAAGGGCTGGTGGATTCTTCTATATGCTGAGCATTTAACTGCTCCTGTACCAGCTGCTCTAAGGTCTGCAATTTCTATTTTGTTAGAGGCCATTTATGAACCCATATAAACTTCTCTGTTAGCTATTTCAGAGGTAGTTCTGTGGATGTTTTTGAAAGATCAGCAGCTGTTTTGCCTTGTTTCTCTATAACCTGAATGGTCTGTGACTGTTTTGCATAGTACCTTCTAATGTTTCTTCCAACACCATGTGTTTGTTTATGGCTTATTTCTATGTTTGAAGGAATATTAATCTGTGTGTTCCACTGTTGTAGCAAATTTCATCTCCATAAATTTATAGCAATGTCAGCCACATATGGCTTTAACATTCCTCTCTGTCCTTCTAGTCCTATACACTCAAGCCATCTTGCACTCTGTTTTACATGGGATATTGACCCAATACCAAAAAACGAACATTTACCTCCTGAAGGGGCCAACTTGGATGCCATGATTCAGGTAAAATTATTGATACATTTGTGCCTGTGTTTAATAAGCTTTCAATAATAACATCATTTATTTGTACTTTAATTTTGGCCTTTGTTCATTGATAGAAGATTGTCAAAATATTTGCTTTATAATTTTTCCTGAATTTTTCTTTTTCTGTAGATTTTCTACCATTACGTTTAGTATGTCTTTTTAAAATAGGTTTTAATCTTTTTAATTGTTCTGGGAAGGCATTTCCTCCACAATGGCAGCGTAATACTGGATTGGATTTGATATGGGAGCTTTTGAAAGCCCCTTGGGGTGTTTCTGAAGGGCAAAAAGTTACCTGACCTGGGGAGCTTTTGAAAGACCCCTTGAGGCATTTCCCAAAGGCAGAAAGTTACCTTGTCTGTCCTTTGTTGATCTGCATTCCAATGTCTTCCTGGTCCACACCTTCTATATACTACAGAAGGGAGGGTTGTTCTCCTGGGATTATTCCTATCAAAGGCACTCTTTCTGAAAATCCCTTGCTTACAAACTCTTTTTATGTTACCTTGTCTTTCACAATTGCAACATTTAACATTTTGATTTTTTCTTATACCTCTTGAAATAAGCTCTCCTATCCAGTTGCCATCACAGTCATAAGACTCTAGATTGTCTCATGAATCCAATCTTCCAAAGGTGCTGACCTTGCTTTTAAAGGTCTAAATATTTTTCTACATTGTACATTAGCATTCTCAAAAACCAGTGATTCAATTATTGTTCACCTGGCAACTGAGTCCAGCAACATTCTGTTTACTGTTGCAGTTAATCTGTGCAAAAAGTCTGTAAAAATTCCTTTGGGGCCATGAATTGCTTTAGTGAATGATTCAGTTTTCTTTCTTATTTCTTCAGTCTGGTCCCAAGCATTTAAAGCTTCCATGGGACATAAATCCAGAGTATGTTCATTGTATGAAGACTGCCTGTCAATATCAGCATAATCTCCCTCCCCAAGAAGTTGGTCTTGGGAGATGTCTATGCCTCTGGCCCTGCTTCTTTGTTCTATTGTTTTAGTCTCTTCCCTCCACCATGATTTCCATTGTATAAACGGTCCTGCCCCTAGCACAGCTGTAACCATATCTAACCAGTCTTTAGGGATTAACCAGTTACAGCATGACCAGGAGTTTAGCATTTGTTTTACAAATGGTGATTGCATCCCATATGTTACAATTGCTTCTTTTACTCTCTATAATTCTAACACTTGTACTGGAACCCAGCTAGCTTCTCTATCATCTCTATTATCCTTTGTTTTTTTGTTTGTTAGTTTGTTTGTTTGTTTGTTTTGTTTTTTTGTTTTTTTGTTTTTTTTTTTTAAGGTTACTGGGTATGTTGCCTCTTTTTGTCTAATTTTAGATGATCTTTCTGAAATTGGTTCTTCATATTTCTCTGTTTGAATTTGAGCATCTTTGTGTTCTTTCTCAATAAACTTTTTAAAGACTGTTTTCTTTGGATTTATATTAATCAACTTTTTAAGTAATAACAAAGGAATTCAAACTAAGAAATTCATAGTAAACAGTATGATAAACATTATGAGATTTCTATCTACCTTATTTATGTTTTCCTTCACTGGTTTTAATACTAAATTGTCTTGGGAGAGGTTACAGTATGACCAAGTACCCTCCATTGCTTTAAACAAATTCCCTCTTTTTAAAAAAATTGATTTACTCACCGATTGTTGTCTGTTGATGATTCAACTGATTGTGAAGTGGGGCAGCTACATAGTGTGATAGCAACCCCAGAAAAAGTCCAAAAACAAAAAAGAAACAACCTACCTGGAGAAAGAGGCCACTGTCTGACAAACTTACCCACATGAGAATGAAATAGAAACATGTGTGGCCAGTCTGCCTAATTCTGGAGGCTAACTTGGAACAGAATGCCTAGCTGCCAGTAATTACTCCTCCAGCACTTGTTGTTCTGGCTGGCTAGTGTGTTATTTTTTGGGTAGGGAGGGGATGAATTTGTGCCCCAAAGTTGGATGCCAATTATTGCATGAATAAATGAAACTCAGGGCTAGATCTCTAAGAAAGTCAGAGATATTAGAGAGAGTAAACACCATAGTCAGATCTACCCAGCTGTCTTCCAGCTTCCTCAGCCTGGCTTCTTTTGGCTTCCTCTCACTTCTGTCTTTCTATGCCCACCTTAAATACTCTCTTGCCCCACCCCACCACCACCACTGACTGCCTGAGAGCCTAGAACTCCTTTTGTAAACTAAGATAACCTCAACTCAGTTTGAATTAAGGGCATAGGTCACCACTCCCAGGATTCTCCCTGTGCTTAGGATTGAAGGTATAATCACCACCCTCTGATCCTCCTGGATTGACTATGGTTAGATCTCTCTTATATCTCTGAAACTTCTGGAGCTTTAATTAAATCCCCACACCAAACAGCATGAACTTCATATAAGTGTCTGAGTCATTTTGGGGGCCTAAGCAGCAGTGGGTGAAAGCACTCTAGGATGGCAGGTCTGTGAGTCTGGACTTCCGGCTTCATAGGATCAGAAAAATCCTATCTATAGAGCCCTTGTTAACAGAGATATCCCCATTGTCCTCTCCAAGATATCTCTAAAGGTATTAGAGAGAAAAATAGAAATAACATCTCAAACCACCTCTTTTCTATCCCCTTCTTAAGTATTGCTCGTATCCCCTATTTATTCAACACACCCTTCTCTTTTCTTCTTGGTGGAGTCTGCTAGATCCTTATAAATGGTTAAAAAAAAAAAATGTCAGTTTGGCAAATGCTTACCTAGAAACCTTTCAAGCTCAAAATATAATTTCCAGCATAGACTGTTTCTATCTGAAACTGCAAAGGCAGAATTAAGACCAAAAGATAATCTAATGAACCCCAAACATGCTGTTTTTCCCCTCTTTAAACCTCAAGTCTTCAAGCTTCAAGTACCAACAAAACCACAGTGCAGTCTCCCCTTCCCTAAAGAGACAGTGACCTTGCAGTTGTTATGATTAAAATTAACAAATTCTTCTTCTAAAAATGATTTTTTATGTCACTTCCCTCAGTCTCAATCTAACATTTTGATGCTAAAAACCAGTAGGATTTTCACTGGGCCTGAGGCTCATGTATTTTCCCTGGATGGCTTTCTCTCTGTCTCTGAGTCATCTTCTTTGATTTTCTTCTATCTACCAAATACCGTAAAGAAGTACTTGATTCTCAAAATTTACTATGTGCTAAATAGTCAATAGGATAATTTATTTGGCCTATGTCTACAAGAGTGATTCAAGTCATGTTAATTCGACAGTTTTGAGGCCTAAATGTAGCTTGGGATTTTTTTCTTCTGTCCCACAATTGCTGTTGCTCTTATTCTTTTGCCTCCTCTGACCTGTAAAGAGAAAAAGTTGTATAGTTCAACCACAGTGCTTTCAACACCTGATTTCAGTCTGCTACCCTAGACTGGTAGCCTCCTTCTTGACCCTGAGTGTCATGTTAATTGTTCTGTTGGAGTGAAGATACACCATGACCATGGCAGCTCCTACTATAAAAAGCATTTTGGAATGAGCTCACCTAGAATTTCAGAGATTAGTTCACTGAAATTATGATGGGAAGCATGGTGCCAGGGAAGTAGCTGAGAGTTCTTGATAAACATTTTTTGGCATTGCGAAGAGAACAATATTGTGTCTGGTTTAGATTTCTGAAACCTAGAGGCCCATCTTCAGTGATCCACTTCCTCCAACAAGACTACATCTAATCCAATAAGGCCATACCTTCTAATTCTTTACTAGTAATGTTACTCCCTGGTGACAAAGCATGAAAATATATAAGCTTGTATGGACATTCTTATTCAAACCACCATACCAAGGTTGCTTCAGCTTTTTACCTTTGCCTGCCAGGTCACTGAATCTGAGCATACCAGCTCCAGCACCTGGTCATTCTGTCACTTTCTGACTATAGGTGACAAGTTATTATTAGGAAAAAAAAAAAACTAGCTTCATCCTTACCTTACCTAAAATGGGATCTGAAATCTCAATCATATACAACTCTTGGATTTCTTAAACTTCAAAAGATTAGTTCACCTCTTGACTAAGGTCTGAGCCCAATACAAATAGGATACTGCTTTTTACTTTCAAATTTTCAATGACTCAGACAATTGTGCATATGCAATGACAAAAGGGTGTAAATGTTTCACACCTTCAAGTCTCTTTTCTCTCTTTCCTAAAGCCACTTGATCTGTTCCTATATTTTTACACTTTAGAGTTTACCAGCTCAAACTGATAAATGTAATTCTGAAAATTCTCTCAAATATTAGTTTGGCTTATGAGCTTCACCCTTATCAAAACACTATCAAGACCCTATACTGACAAATTGTTCTTTGCTGTTTAAGCTGGAAAGCTAGGTTTGGAATGTGGAATTAGGGCTTCCAACTTCAAATACAGAACAAAAGCCAGAAAATTATCTCCTGAACCCCTACCCTGATACGCTCCTCTCCACTTGAAGCCATACAAAATCTCAAGCTCCTGCTGCAACAGAGTCTCCGCTTTTTCAAAGAGATTTCAGCCCAAATGTTCTACTCAAAGGAACCTTAAAGATGCCTTTTTAGTATCTTTTGTTTCCATGTCACTTTTACCAATCCTTATGTAATAATCCTGGGACTTAACAAAATCTCCAAAGCAGCACCAAACTTGTTTTGTTCTACTTACTCTCATTTTGGTTCCCAATTCCCACAGGTCTACACCATTATCTGTTTCCATGATGTAAATCCTTCCATTTAAAAGTTGTAAACATGTAACAGTATCCATCTTATAGAGAACATTTCAGAAACTTTACCATAATCTCTTTTATAAATGTTTACCACAACTTCTAATTAGTTCAGTGTTATTGCAGATTTTGGTCTTTTCCAATTTTTCTCTATAACAAATAACTGTAAACTGAACAGCCTTGAAGTTAATTAAGTGAAAGCTTGGACCATATGCTTAATTATTTCCTTAGGATAAATTTCTAGTAATTGAATTTTTGGCTCATTGTTTATACATATAGTTATAGCCTTTGATATATATTATCAAATTACTTTGTACATGATTTGTATACATTAAAATCACTCCAGCAGGGACCAGGTGCTAGTAAAAATTAAATATAAAAGTATCTCATTGTTATTTTTATTTTCCTTTTAGAATAAGTTGCAAAATTGCTTAATAATTTTTGTCAAACATGTATCTAGCTGTCTTAATAGCATTGTTAATTAAACCAGCTGACATAGAAAAAAACATAACAATTAACAAGTTATATGATATGTACAGAAAAACACACAAGATAGGAAGTTATTTTATAAGTGTTAAATAAATGCACGTTCACAAGAGAAAGGAGAAATGCACGTTTCATCCCTTAAATACCAGCATTTTCAGCTAAAGCCCGACTTTGTCAGTCTTTTCATATCCCTTGACTTGTGTGCAAAAAACTTTAAAAGACCAAGAACAACCATGGCAGAAGAGAGTAGAATAGATTATCTTCATTAAACAGTAAATACATTGTGAATTGTCTCGAAAATATCTGATAAGTATTCATAGACAATTTGTGCAGTTACTTGAATACAAATGTTCCCATTGGCCCATTTATTTCAATGCTTAGTCATCAGGGACTGACAGTACTTGAGAAGGATTAGGAGGTTTGGCCTTGTGGGAATAGATGTAGTCTCTATTGGAGGAAACATATCACCTGGTTTGGACTTTGAGGTTTCAGAAACCTAAACCATGTCTGCCATCCTCTTTCTGCTGCCTAAATATCTGAATATAAAACTCTCAGCTATTTCTTCAGTACCCTATCTACCCATGTGCCATCATGCTCTCCATCATGATTGTAATGGACTAAACATCTGAATTTCTAAGTGAGTACCAATTACATGACACGTACGTACTCAATCACTACATTAATACATTTGTAAGATTCCTATGATAAGAAACATGAATAGGTAAGGATTTGTAAATAAAACTTCTTTTTCTTTTTAAGGATCTATTGATATTTATTTATGTGTGTGTATACGGATAGGTATATGTCTGTGAGTGCAGGTTTCTGTAGACAAGAAAAGAGAACATCATATCCCCTGGAGCTGAAATCATACACAGTTGTAATCCACCTAACATGGATGCTAGAAACACAATTTATAATTCCGGAATGAGCAATAAGCCAGTACATTTAAGCACTGAGCCATCCCTGTGGCCCCTGAAGAACATGCCTTTTTTATAGGCTAAAAAACTTCAGACACGTTGGCACTCCTGAAATTAAATGATCTTTACTAACTAACTTCAGTGTTATACTTAGTAAAGCTCAGGAGGCAAAGCTTCTATGTTGCTAGTACTCAAAAGTCTTCAATACAAGTCGGCATATAACTAGTATTTTTACTGACCATCCAGTTAGCACATAGTCCCTTGACAAGAGACATAATACCAGAATTCTCGTCACTGGAGCTCAAGACTTTTACATTTTACCAGAAGGAAAATTCATACATCAAAGAAGAATAAAAGAAGGGCATTTCATTTTTCTGTATATATTTGAATATATTATAATCATATATATTGTAGTTTAAAGAAAATAATTCTCTGAACTTATCTCATATCCTTTGTAAATATTATACTTTCAAATATCCAAATTTTAATTTATTTAATAATAACTACTGTGAGCCTTTTGCCCTTGAAAAGGATACCTTCCTATTGATAGTCTTAATTAGGATTTAAATGAAGCTATTAATTTTTCAATGACGTGGTGTTTAATAATGCTTCTTTGCATAAGATCAGGCTTCAAGTATATTAATTCTTCTTACTTTGCTTGAATATGAACCACTTGATGAATGGGTTACAAATGTTCTACTTATTAATCAAAGGTCCACACCATGACCAAACCAAGGATAATAAAAATTGACACATTGTGAAGCCTTGAGAAAATTTTCTCCACAAAGCTATCTTACCCAGAAATTTGCTGCTATTTGTATCAGTGAATGTGCAAGGAGACTTTGAATATAGCCTCAGAAGCCTTGTATCATTATGCCAACTTTATATCTGTATTTGTGTTGTATAGAATTTTTTTTCTTAATAAAAATAGAGTTTCTAATGTGTTGAACTGCATATGGATTGATCAATATGCTCCTGAGTTCCAGATTTCATAAGTTATCCTTGCTGGGGTGAGGTATTTGTGACAAGACAAAGCTATCTTTGAGTCATTTCTGTTCCCACAAGCAACTCTATCCTCACTCCTATAACCAACTTCAGTAAAAACTCATGTTGTACTTTGCTGGTATTCTTACTTTGGGCTACTATTCATTTTTTAAAAATCTGTGATTAGTAGATATTGTGGGTATGTGCATGTTCCCAAGAATAATATCACACAATAATTTCCAACTCTGGTATTTTGTTTCCTAAAGATTGTGTTATGAATCCAAGGTCCTGTATCTGAATCCCAATTTTGATCTCTTCTGAACTCATTTCTGTGTTGTGTTTCTATCCACAATTCACACAATAGGAAGAAAAGGTTTAGATATGTATTCAAATACCAATGTGCCACTATAGAAGGATGAATAAATAAGCAGAGTTTTCCTCTAATATGATTGTAATTATTATCTAATAATTCATGTAATGTCAGTGAGAAAGTCTCAATTTCATAGATGATAAATATTTCCCTCTCCTTTGGAGAAAGAAGGTCTTAGAATCACAGTTTTGATTATTACCTAAAATTTAATTATATGCACATATTGCTGTGTTTATTTTGAAAAATGCTTTATGCTTGTATATATAATTTTAGTTTTTCTATTGAAATGATAACTTATATGTTTAAATATTTTAAGTAAGAACCAATATAAAAATATATTCAGTGAGTATTACAGGATACAAATATAGCAAACTTCATAAGCTTTATAGGTATATAAATAAAGTTTTAGAAATAAGTTCTCACTTAGAAAGTTCCCTCCACATATTCTTCAGGAGACATATGAAATGTCACTTATATAGGAAGGTATCATTTAGTCCTCCCAAACTTGATTCTATCGCCCTATGTTTAGGAAAATTTGTCTCTTACTACATTGAAAAATGAGGTACATCCTTTGATTAACATCACCTATTAAACTGTCATTATTCCTGTTTTCACATTATGAAATTACAGTGTATTTATGATTTCACATGTTAATTTTCAGAAAGTCTAGAACTTGCACAAATAAACACTAAACTATTTCAGTTGTTTAAAATTTCACTTCAATCTCTAAAACATATGCAAATTATAGCCCTTTGGGTTTTCACCAATGTTTGGTATTGTCTCTAACATATTTTTTTTCTTTTTCATTAATTCTAATTTTGGCCAATTAGGAGACAACAAAGTTGAAACTTCAGATAGCATGAGAGTTGGTTTAGAAAGACTAGGCTTATAAATTCCACTTATAACTAAGACTCTTCTAAGTTGTCTATTGACCTGATATTTCAAGTGAAGAGTTTAGTTGCATCTGACTTTTCTCTCATCATGTCATGAACATAGTACTGGAAATCATACAGAAAATCAAATACCTTGTTGATAACTAACCAGAGTGCTTGCAATCATTAATAGTACTTAGAAGTTAGACACATGCATCCAAAAAGAAATGTGAGTTAGGGTTATGGAATTGTGAGCAAAACTTATGAATTGGTGACATAGAGAGAAATAAATAACTAGTATGCAAAAATACTTAAATTCATAAAAGAGTATGTGAGAGATGCTAAGAAATTCAGTCCTGAAAATTGCATACTAGGGTATCTATTATTGGCTAAATGACACCTTATCAGTCAAGAATTGGAATTTGATTAGTCGATCAATAATAACCTACTTTAACAACATAAAATATTTCACTGCAAGATCTTAAATTAGTTTCTAAATTACTCATTAATTACATTTCTTTTTAGGGAGAAATTATAATACTCCTTTATAACAAACTAAGAGCTATTTAAAAAGAAATGCCACTGCACACAGGAAAAATGTTGCATATTGTGAGCTTCATTTGTGTAACAGTGCAGCGTATAAATCACATTATTATTACAGTGAGTAACATATTACTTAATGAAGAAATCAATAATTCTCACAGATGCATGTTTTTTGAATATTTGAATTAAATATGGGGAAATTGTTTTAATAGATATAATTGCTCATACAGAAGTAATGGGTTGTGCAAATACAGTTAATTTGCTTTTCTGAGTACACATTTAATTGTATATGTTAACATATTACATAAAAGTTAAAAGCAACCCTAGAACAAAATTTGAAGTATCATGATTCTGTTTGATTTTGCAGATTGAAGCCTGTATTCACTCAAGCAATAGGCACTCATGTGATTTATATTTACCATGAGGTCCTATGGTTCATCCTCCTTATTTAGTTTTTTCTATTTATATTTTATTTATTTAATTGTGTGTTGGTATATGTATGAATGTGTGTGTTTGTGTGTGTGTGTGTGTGTGTGTGTGTGTGTGTGTGTGTGTGTGCATGTGCAAGCTTGCGTGAAGCTCAACTTTAAAATTTTCATTTTGAGTTCTCAGCACGGGCTTTCAGAAGAGATTCCTGTTATAGAGAAAGCTAGCTTTCACTTTTCCTTCCTGGGTTCACATTTATGTTTCCTATGCTCTCTGTAGTTATGTATGTCCACATTTCAGAGAGTTGGCTGGGGAATGTGCATAACAGGAGCAATGTCTGGTTCATGGAAATGTCTTAATTTTGCTCCTTCCTGTTTTTTCCCATCACTACAAATGAATGCAAAAGTAAGTCCTGGTGGTGAAAGATATTGGAATGTATCAATTTTAGGAAACAGAGCATCTTTACTGCAAGAAGAATCTTACTGTGTTGACATTAGAAAATATCTTGATGAGTTCTTATCATTATATATTTAGAGGCACCTGATAGTTCATTTGCCTCTTTCTTTCTTAATTACTATCAAAAGTCTATTGAAATCCTGGAACTCAAATGTTAAGTATATAGACTTCAAAAAATTTGCATTATTTTAACCAGTTGTTATCAATTGTGCTATTGAAGAGTTAAATCAGTTCTCTCTGTCTAAAGCTCATCATAGAAAAAAATGAGTAGTAATCACCACTCTGAATAATTACTGGCAGAATTAGTGAATTAATAAGTATGTAAGGTCTCCTTGGGAAAAGAAGAGGTCACTTCAGGTTAGTGATTTTTTAATATAACAATTCTTCTAAGGATTCTTGAGTCTTGAGATGAAAATACATGTCCCAACGATAGAGCTAAATGAGATGTAAAAACTTATATTGGGCAAGGATACTTGTCAATGTGGGGCATTTATTATAAGTATAGTATCAGGAACTCACCCTATGATGGGAAAGTAAACAATGACACAACATTCTCATCAGTGTCTATACAGTTCTCCACTCATATGGAACCCCATATGTCAAAAGGTGTTTGATATATACCTTTCCAAGAGGGCACATTAATATCAACTACCTAAAAATATGTTTGCAAGTAAGAGAGATAAGGATGTGAAGAAAGAAAATAACCATTTAGGGAAATGTGGATGGGAAATGGCCTTAGAACAACATGAATATGAGAAACCCAGAATTCCTTGGGAAAGAGACAGGTCTTTTATGTGTGATTGTCTTTCTGTATGCTGTGAATATCAATATTTAAATAAGTGAGCTGTTTTGACCCATGACAGGCACCATAGAAAAAGTAGGAGAAATCAGAGCTTAGGTAGGAGAAGAGCAGAGTCAGATGAGACAGAGCCAGCCACCCAAGAAGAAGCATGTAAGGAACACAGGTGAGCCATGGGCCACGTGGCAGGGTAGAGTAATGGAAATCGATTGAGTTAAGATGAAATAGCTAGATAGCAATGGGCTAAGCCATAGTCCAAACAGCATGAACTTAATATAAGTGTCCGAGTCATTTCTGGGGGCCTGAGCAGCTGCAGGTGCCTAAGGGGTCTGGGGCTGCAGGTCTGTGCGTCTGGACCTCTGGCTGCCTGGGACCAGGAAACCTTATTGTAACAGGTCTTGACTGTTTGAGGTATTATGGGAACCATGAATTAAAGAAAGTATCAACCTAAGCTGTCTCTCTCTGTACTGCCAACATTCATAGAGACATATATGGGGAAGACAACATGTGTGAACATTATTGCCATTTTTACTAATCAGTATCATACAGTCTTTGGGTTGTGATCAACTCTAATATGTCATACATAATTATATATAAAGAAAATATTCTATATCCATCTTGAAATAAATGGTTACTGATTCCTCTTAATTACATGAGTATGTTTAATTATTTCATTAAAAGAACACTTTGTCCTATGATATATAAATTCCTACTGTGCTCTCACTTATTAATTTTTCTATAAGGTAGAAAAGCACTTGAATTCAATTTATAGTCACTACCCTGCCAGTAGTCATCTGTGCCTTCCTGGTTGAGCTTTAAAATCAAATGAATGTTTAATATTTTTTATTTCATTTGGCTAAGATAATTTTAAGTGTTTCTAATAAATATCTCTGGACTAGATCTTATTATATAATGGATTTCTATTGCAGCATTCCAGGAACTCTTTCAAACCTGGGTTAGAGAAAAATTGGATGTACTTAGAACGTTTTGGTTTAGGAGAAATACATCTTTAGCTTAATCTTTCTAGAAAAATATGTGGCTAATCCATGGCACCATCCAGTTGCTTTCACCTTTATTTCAAAGGGCATACAAAGGATATGGTGTTTTCATCCAGTGGCAGTTTATTTACTAGTGACGTTCAACATCTGTTTCATCTAAGAGAATTGTCAATTGTATGATGCAGTTCGTGACCTGAGCATAGAAAAAAGCCCGGCTCTAGAAGTTTGTTTTAACCCCCAAAAAGAAGAGCATTCCCCTTTCTCTGATGTACAGATCTGTGAAGCCCATTTAAACTAAAATGTGCTTTTATAGTCTGTGGCTGAAGATGGATCTACAGCTAAGTCAATATCTAAAAGTAGTAAAATTGTGAGTTTTTAAAAAAACAATTTATTCTCTTTGGTCCACTTATTCTCATTCTTAACTCAGTTATCATCAACTAGTCTTAGCACCTTAGTCTTCAGAACAGTTTTCAGTAGCAGCTGTATCCCCTGCAACATAGAGCTACCAACTGTCAGATCTCTTCCCTAGCACAATGAATCATATTCTCTAGGGGTTGAATTAGGAAAGGCTTTGGAATAAGCTCACAGGGGCCAATGAGGCCAGTGCCTACTACACTGTACTCTGATTGTGATAGCAAATAAAGTTGGAGCACTCCTGTGTCTTAAGAACTATGCCTATATAAAGAGGGGCTCTCTGGATTACTTTTTCCAATCCATTTATTTAACCATTCATTCACTGGCTCATTCATAGCACTTACTATGCTATTAGCTCCCATATGAAAGAGGTAGAAAATAAGAAGTAAGAGCAACTTTAATTTCTAGGAATTTATAGGATGCTATATAGGTAGAAAGGATAAATACTTGACCTATCATTCTTCATGATGTTCACTCCTAAGTAAACACCTATCATAATAATTCCCCATAAAACACTCAGGGCAATACTGATACAACAGAATTGACTCAAGTGTCATATCAGTTATCCCTATAAAACAAAGAGTATGCATTTTTATTATTTATGAACTTTTGCTATTTAACATATTATGTTCTTTTGTTATATGATTGAGATATGGATTTCATGGATCCTTTAACTCTGAAATAAGAAGTATTTCACTATTAGATTCTAAGCAATACCCTGTATAATATATGTGTATGTATATTGGTGCAGTATACATTTCTTCATGGTTTATTAATTAATTTGGGGGGGTTATTTTGAGACATAGATTCTCTGTGTAGTCCTGACTATACAGGCCTGCAGGCTTTGAACTCATAAAGATCCTTTTGCTTGTGCCTCCTAAGTGGTAAGATTGAAGGCATGCAATATCACCACCTAACACAGTTCACTGAATGTTAACATGAAATTACATTCTGTCTGTTTTAGCATTATTTTTGGTAACCAATACACTCTTATTGGCTTTATGAACACATAAATTGTGCATGATAATGTGTTTCAGTGTGATATTTTCATATGTACATTCAGCATGCACTGATCACATGTAATCAACCTTCTTCCATACTCTCTTTTCCACTCCTCCTTCATCTTCCCATCCCCAAATAATCAATATGAACTCAGGTAAAATTGGTTTCCTTATACGAGAGAGAACATCTGGTATTTGTATTTATTTTAACTCATTAATCATATCTCTATGTAGCCCTAATTTCACCTTATTCCCTACAAGAGAAAATATTTATTTTCTTTTATTCCTGATTAATATTCCTGGGACTGTAGTCATATTTTCCTTATACATGAAACTATAAACAAGTTTCCAAACAGACGCCACATCTTCATTAAGGTGACTAAGTGTATACAAGGAGGTACCTTCCATGTACATTGATTTCATGTGTTTTGGAGATATATGCAAGAATGGGATAAGCAGATTATATATAATTTCTATTTTTAATATTTTAAGGACTTCCATAAGTGCCGTGTTTATATGCTGAACTAATTTATACCCTCATTCTTAGTATATAGCCTTTGTTAATTTTTTTGGTATATAAATCAGTTATGCAGATTGATAGGTTTTATCTTCTTAAACCACAATAAATTCCTTCCATACTTCATCTTCCTATCTTTCTTCTATCTTTCTTTTTCAGGGAGTTTTCCTCTACTCTTACATTATTCACACACGCACACACACACACACACACACACACACACACACACACACACACACACACACACACACAGATAAAGAGAGAGAGTGTCTAGACCAATATATGGAAGAAAACATGCATGAATTTCTTCACCATTTTAATGGTTATTACATATATGCATATATAGACCAATAGTCTGCAGTACAACCCATCTTTCTTCAAACATTTCATTTTGTAAATTTCTGTAACCATATAAAACTCAAACTTAACTAGATATAAATAGTACATTTTTGTCATCCATCAGTTAAAAAACCACATAAGCTGATTTTATAGCTTGGATAGTGTGAATATTGTTTTAGTAAGCTTGGATCCCTGCAAGAATCCCTGTGATAAGCTTGCTTGGTCCTTTGGGGGATATTCCTAGGAGAGGCATGATAAGATCTTATAACTCCTTTTAAAGAACCTCCATACTAGTTTCTACAGTGATTGTAATAAGTTATATTTCAACCAGCAGTGAACACAATTACTCTTTATGTTTGCTACAAGTTGTTGCCATTTGTTTTTGTTATTTTTTTAATTAAAATATAAAACAAGATAAAATGAATACCATCACATGCTTGGACAAGGAGAACAAACAGAAGAAATAAAAAGCCCTAAGAACAAACACAGACATAAGAATCAAAGACCCACTTGTTTCCATACTCAGGAATGCCACAAAAAATGACAAAGTGAAAGTTGTAATTTATACACAGAGGACCTGATGTAGAATCATGTAGGCTATATGCTTGCAGCTTCTTTCGCTGGGAGTTCACAGGAGTTTTGCTTAGTTGATTTAGAGGGCCTTGTTCTACTGGTGTCCTCCAGTCCCCCTTAAAATCTTTTCTAATTCCCCTTCTAGGAAGATCCACATGTCTCTTTAGCCCATTCCTCCATATCTAACCTCTCTGGATCTACAGGCTTGCAGCTTAGATATCATTTATTTAATAGCTAATATCCAGATTTATGTGAGCACATGCCTTACTTATCTTTCTTGGTCTGGGTTACATCACACGGGATGATTGTTTTTTTGAATTATGCATTTTCTTTGTTAATGATAGCTGTTGTGATTGGAATGAGAAGGAAACTAAAATGTTTGAATTTGCATTTATCCAAGAATGTTAAGCATCTATGTTAAGTATTTCCTTCCATGTTTATTTCTTTGCAAACTTTGTATTTGGTTTATTTACCATTGAATCAATTCTTTGGTTCTTCGGTATTTGTTTATCTTTGAGTTCTTTATATATCCTAAGTATTAATTCTTTGTCATACATAAAGATATCAAAGATTTTCTTCCATTGTTTGGACTTTTTCACTCAATAGTGATTTTTCCTGTTTACAAGCTATTAAATTTCACAAATCACACTTCTCAATGTTTTTTATTTCTTCAGATGTTGGAGTCATTTACAGTAATGTTTTTGCTGGTGATTTTATCTAAAGTGTTTTTCTCTATCAGTCTTAGACTTTAAATACTTATATCAGGGTCGTGAAGTCATCTTTAATTGACTTTGTGTATGGTTAGACATAAGGGTACAGGCTCCCCAGTCTACATGCAGATACCTATTTTTTTTCGTACTCTTTGGTAATGAGGCTATTTTTTTATTGAATGGGTTGTTCGTATTTTATGTTTTACAAAGGTCAGGTTACTATAAATACAAAAACGGATTTCTAGGTTCTCTATCCTATTCTATTGATATGTGTGTCTGTTCCTTGACTAGCACTGGGGTGGTTCTGAGCAGGAGTTCTGCAGAGTAATTTGAAATGAGGTAGCGATACTTTCAACTTCCAGCATAGTTTGTCTTGCTCAATAATTTTTTAAGGTACTTGTGTTTGTTCATTTTTCTATCTTAATTTTAGAATTATTTTACTTGTTCATGTGAATAATATAACGGGATTTATAGTGAGTGTTGATTATATAGTTCAGTTTGTGTAAAGTTGTCATGTCATTTTCACAGTATTTTGCTGGTATGAGAATAAAGCTGGTGTTTCCATCATACTCGGGTTTTTCACCAATGTTCTAGAATTTCTGTGCAGAGGTTTTTCAATTCCATAGTTATACAATCTCCTGTTGTTTATATTTTGATTCTATTGTAAATAGAATTATTTCCCCCCATTTCTTATTAACATGACCATTGTGGGTATAGAAAAAAAAGCTCGATTTTCATGTCAACTATTAATTTTTTAAATTGAATCAAATTTAGTTCCAAAAGTTCTTTAGTTTCCTGTAGTTTCTCTTGTCTTGTGCTGAGCACTTCCTTCCCTCCTTCTTCTTCTTCTGTATCATTGTGGTTAGATGGGATACAACAATTCACTTCAATTGTCTTGTGTTTGTTAACATTTTTCTTGGACAGAGTGAAACCTTTGTATTATATTGCTTTCTGTGTAGTTATTCCCTACAAACCAAGACTGATTTATGACCATAGATATTATCCTTTTTATCTAGATGACTTTTTTCTATTTACTGGATCTACTTTTCTCTAGTATATCTTGGACCTGGAACCTTAAGGTACTTAATACTATTTGTTTCCTCTGGGATAATGGCGAGTACTACACAGGTCTACTACAGTTCACACCAGGTATCCATGAAACACTCTGTGGTTACGATGTATTATTTCCCTTGTAACCAAAGGGTTTCTGCAGACCAGTTCTCAGAGTATAACCTCTTATTGACACTTGCCCTGAAATTCCCAGAGTGGTCTCTGTAGTAAAGTGTCTTGTCATCTCAGTTGCCTAGACATTCAAGTTGCCTAGATACCAACCTACCATATTTTTCTTTTAAATGGCTTCTTGTACCTGTGCAGCTCAAAGTCAGGGAGAGAGGATTATTATGGCATCCTTGTGGCATACAGATATCAAATTCCTGTTCCCTTGTACTGGATAGTTTGCTTATTAATGAATCCATCATTGTGAAATTTAATCCTGCTGTGCCCCAGTTTCGATATCTTTCTTTGCCTCTTCATACTTTTTGATCAGTTTTTATCTATCATTTATCTATATCTCTATTTGTCTCTGTCTGAATTTCATTCATTTCTTTCTATCTATCTTCATACGTATCTACCTACTTATCTGTCCAAGTATATCTCTATCTATCTTCACTATCTACCTACCTGTTAATTATGGGCAATTTTTCCTGGAATATCTTTGTCTTAAACCATGGCTTCAGCTCTTTGTTTTTGTATACACTTTGCACTTGATGCTGTGTTCTCAGAAAAAGATATATATTTTTTTTTATCTTCATGGTGTGCATAGTAAATATCCTCCCTTCTTGTGTAACTGGAAACTTCAGTGTAATTATGAAAATTTCTACTTCAGAGAATGGCTACTCTCTAATTGGCCTTAGCTCTTTTCTGGAAGCTATGGCAGATGGTTGTATGTGTTACAACTTCAACCCCAATTTTCTGCCTGTTTAATTTTTTCATACAATATATATGACCAACTTTTTCCCCTCCTGTAACCCCACAGATTCTCCCCTTCTGAAGAAAGTTGCATTTCTACCTTAACCTCGTTCATTTCCCAACATGTCATCTTTCTGAAAGATTTTAGCTGTGATGGGTGACTTTTGGCAAAGTGTGTACCTTGTCAGAGTGATATCCTCACTTTCTGACCTATATGAGAGTTGGACTACTATTTTGGCAATACGTATGATAGTAAACTCAGAGTATGTGACATCTAATTATCTTTACTACCATACCTGGATATGTGAGCTTTGCCACTTGTAAGAGTGCCTACTGCCAATGTCATTGGTAGTAATTAGGAAGCATTTGTTTTCTAACTAAACAGTATCATAGACCAGGTAGTGCACGAGAAAACCCCCAGGACCTACCCTGTAGGGCCTCTATCCTTTCTGGACCACACAGTGTGGTAAGAAAAGATGTGGGGATGGCTAGTATGAGAAAATATTTAGCTTATTAAATTAGAGTTGTGGTGTTCCTTCCTTCTATGTCTGCCCACTATGGAGTGGCTGCCCAAGAGCAGCAAGAACTTTGCACCCATTTCCCAGATATGTATGCCTAGAAAATGAGTGGTTGAGACTCCGTTCTCCAGACTTCTTCAGGGTTATATATGCCATAGAATGAGTAGAAAGTACATATAAGAGCCTGAAAAAAAATTCCTTTTCCTGGACTCCTGGGACCCTAGGAAGTAGATGATAACTGCCTCTCCTCTCACTTTCCAACTGTTCACTTGTAGTAGTAGAGAGATACTTTATTTCACTTGTAATAGTACTAAAATACTGATTAGGTCTTATGTTTGGGGGGATGGGGTAATAGCCAGGTCTTTGGTTACTCAGGGCTACTTCTACCTACCCTGGGAATCACAGACCTTTTTCCCCATCCTGTCAATGACAAGCACTTGAACTTGGTTCTTAAGGATGAGGAGGAGGGCACTTTCCAGGTTAGATCTTTCAGCCTTCTTGTCCATAGGACTCTGTAGTATTCTTCTCATGTCACTGTTGCATGAATTTCCCCCACAGCTCATGATAATCAATGCATTTAAGTCAGAGGTCTTCTCTTTGGCCAAGTTTAGTGTGTGGGACAGTTGCACACTGAGCAGGTGCAGTGTGATATCCATGTCATGGAGGGGATGAAAATATGCAGGAATTTCCTTCATGCTATAGAGGCTGAAAGTTAGATAATAAGTCCTTTCTCATGACCATTTCTGATTACAGCACCATGAGGGTTTGCTGGAGGATAATATAAAAATCCTTTCTCAAAGGTAGACTACTCTGTAAATTTCAGGTTACTCATCTAAATATACTGCAATCCTGTTAGGATTATGAATGTTTCCAATAACCAGCATCTGTGCTAATAGACTTTGCCAAGATTATTGTCACCTGTAATCCTCCAGAAGTGAGGGACTTCCTCTCCATGGGTTGTGAAGCCAACTTAACAGGTGCTAAGATTACTGTGATTCTCTGGATATTATTTATTACAGAAGTCTGAATAAATGTTCTGTTTCTTCAATTTTCAATTTCCAGTCTGCTGTAGTGATTAATTATCTCAACATACAGCTATGTGTAGTTGATTTTTCACTCTTTGGGGACCCAATACCTAGCTTCCCCTAAAAAATACACAGCAATTTATTCTTTTTTTAATATATTGCCTTAGCTTGCCTTGTTTCTAGCCAGTGTTTCTAAGTTAAAATTATCCCATTTCTCTTCAGCTACATTTTGCCTCTGGGCTTTTTACCTTTCTTTATTCTAAATGTCTTTCTTTTCTTCTTACTCAGTGGTTGGATTTCTTCTTACTGGGTGGCTGGATGGCTGTCCACTGGCATACTTCTCTCCCTTCTCTAGATTTCTCCTATTTAATCTCTCTGTTCACCAGTTCCACCAGTTTGTCTCTCCTGCTTATCTATTTGCCATTCAGTTATTTATTAGACCAATCAGGTGTTCTAGGCAGTCAAAGTAACAGAGCTTTAGAGACTTAAGGAAATACAACACAGAAGAATGCAGCACATCTTTGCTTCATTAAACAACTATTCGACAGAGTAAATGAATGTAACAAATACTTGAATTAATAGTCTACACCATCTCTACAGTTAACTACTTTTGTCCTTTTTTGTCAGGGAAGATTCCAAAAATTGGTGTTTAGTCATTTATTGATTCTATAGGTATAGATATTGATGCTAAAGACAGTATTTATTTAAGTATCCTCTGCAACTACTTGGAAGTTTAGCTACTGATGAGAAAGCAATGTGTCGAAAGGTCTCAGATACATATAAGAGAGAGTATGGGCTACCAGGTCTTATAGATCATATTATGCATTAGATATTTTTATCAGAGACATGAGAATTATCAAAATGTCATAAAAGATAAACCATGAAATTATATATATTTAGAAAATTAAGTTCTTGCAATAGCATAAATGTGCTGAAAGGATTAGTATCAAGGAAAACAAAGTAGGGGAGCAGGTTAATCTTCTATAAGAGTAAACAGAAAATAGAGAGCAAAGTGCTACTTGTTTTTAAGAATATCTATTAATTGAGTAGCCTACAAAACAATGACGCCATTATCATATTTTCATCTCTATATATATCCATATATATATATATATATATATATATATATATATATATATATAGAGAGAGAGAGAGAGAGAGAGAGAGAGAGAGAGAGAGAGAGAGAGAGAGATGCAAAGGGTCAAAACTTTAACTTTCAGATTTAGAACCTACTTTCTGCCTTGAATTAGATCATTGTTGTAGAGATACAAAGATTGCAAGAGGTACTTTTGGTTAAGTGGCTCTTAAATAGTGGGTTTGGTCCTACCTCAACTGAATATGGCAGACTGTGTTGACTCACCCTGGGAATCCTTACCCTCTCTTAGGAATGAGCTTGTTTGGGTATGGGGGTGAAGAGAAGCTGGGGGGTGATTGGAAAAAGGGGAGGGAGGGAAGCACTGGTGGGCATGTTAAAAACTCTTAAATAAAAAAAAAGTTAAAATAAAAAATGGGGTGAACTTCACAAGTGATGATTCAAGGAACTAGTGGCAGAGAATGCAGAGGGAACATCTTAGTTTCATTCATAATTTTTTACACTAGCTTCTCAGAGACTGGAATGAAAAGTCAGGAACCATAATAATAAGTTACAGAGACAGGCTATATTCGGCCTTCAGAAGTAGAGATGGCAACTTGGCAAAACAGTATAGCAGTAGTAGAAGACAGGCATGGTATAGCCATTAAACAAAGGTCAACCACATAATAAAGTTGGCTTTTTTTTTATGAGGAAATAATATGACACAAATTAGGTAAACTCGGGTATTTTACCATTCCATGGGTGTTGTGTCAGATCCTGTGAAAATTTATCATGGATAACCCCTTATAAACAAAAGTGACCATTTTATGGCTAAAGGATGTCCCTTTAGAGGGGTAAAAATATTCTGAAATGAGGAAGCCTGGTAGTTCCACACATTATGAATATTTTTATTGTTTTTCGATTTGTTAAATGGACATTTTATTTGTATTTTGGGATGCACAAAAATAAAACTACAGCAAGTAATTGTGTCTTTTAAAGACCTAAATTGAGAAGGATCAGAGGTATCAAACCAAATGCGTATTCACTGCCACTCTCTGTATGTTCTGGACAAAGAGAAAGGGTTTTTCTTTGTTTGTTTCACTTATGCACAGAATAAGAACAGGCTGAACCTCTCAGTGATTGATGGCTGAAGTCCCTGAAAGCCAGAGTATGCAAGACAATTGACTTTTTTTTTTAATTTTTATTTTCTTTTAATACTGAGTGCCCAAGAATCACAGCATGCCTATATTTCTCCCTTCATGTGAAAAGAAATAATAAGGTCTATTTCACCTAGGATGTAAGAAAATACTCTCATCAGTGGGAAAGGAGGTCTCTTCTGTATATTGTAAGCAAATGTCCAGGGATAGGCATGAAGATCAGCTTTAGATTCCACCCCTAACAGATTCTAACTAAACAGCTTTTGGGTTAGAAGGTTTTCTGTGTGTTGAGGTGCATAGAATGTTTGGATTGCTTTATGTGGAATGAAATAAACCTAAAACTCAAAACAGCAGCATTCTATTAACCCAAGTCTCATTCTCAAGCCAAAATTTTCTTCTTTTAAAATAAGTGGATAACCTTATCAATGACAGAGAGTGGGCGGGAAGTATCAGTGGCATGGCAAAGCTTGCTTCTGATGAGGGACCAATACAATTAGGATGGTTTAGGTAGTAAAAAAAGAGGTATAAACCCTCCTCATACTGTGACCTATAATCACAGATGACTATAGTCATAACAAACCATGAGGGGAAAAAAAGGTTCTATATATAGAGACCCAAATATAGAGAATCTAAATATCTCTGAGATAGTCTCATACCTTTAGTCTTTTTACTTCCTTGAGGATACAAGAAATAATTTCAAACAGTCAATCAATCTTTGGAATAAGAATAGACAAGGATAATGAGAGGAGGAGCAGAAGCCTTGGAGGGAGATGCTGGCTTTCTGTAAGAAGATCACTACAAAAGTAACAGCACTTTGGGACCTTCAACTTTAAATCGCTATCACAAATCTAAAGCACATCTTCCTTAATAGTCCTGTTTTCTTCTCTATTTCTATGATTCACACTGTGCCTGAAAGTAACTTGTGGAGAAAAGATTTATTTCACTTTGTACTTTCTGATCACAGGACAATAGTGGAAGTCAGAGCAAGAACTGAAGGCAGGAACCTGGAACAGAGACCATGGAAGATGTCTACTTACTGTACTACTCCCCTGGATCATAAATAGTGAGTTCCTTACATAGTGCAAAACTATTTATTCAGTCGTGGTAATCTCAGTAGTCTGGGCCCTCCCACATCAGTGAATAATTAAGACACTTTTCCTCAAATATGGTTACAAACCAATCTGATAGGGTAAATTCTGTAGTTGAGACTCTATCAGATACTCTGGGATGTGACAAGTTGACCGCTGAATCTGACTAGAACATTAGACAAGATAGGAATTGCTATAATGACTCTTGTTTGCCAATGAAAAATAAGTTTGTTTATTTTTATAGCAGAATAATTCATTTTCTGGGATTCAACAAACTTAAAGAAATCATTTTTGGGTGTAAGAAATCATTGTTGTTGTGAAAGCATTTTTTCTTCAAAAAGCTCCAATGAAGAAGTAGTAATGCATTGAGTGTGATGGATGAAGAAAATCTTTGCAGACTATTTATTTGAACTTTTGAAGTGGTGACTGTATGGTATTTGTATATCGGATATGACCTTTTCTGTTTCTAGATGCTGGCTGCACATAGTGCAGTCTTTGGTGCATTTCACTTATTTGCTGAGCACACTTCTTAGATGTAATGGTGTCATCAGGATTAAGAAATTTATAGTGAGACAGACCAGCAGCAGACCACCAATCAGAAGCATTGTCTATGTTGGTCAAAGCTTGCATCTGGGAAATGCTTTGGAGATTCTTCTTAGTTTCGTCACTGAAATTGTAATCACCAGCTTCATATGATTTTTGTGACACATCACAATCCAATTAAGAAATAAGTTGTTGAATAAGAAAGATTATAGTTAAATGCAGTGATCAAAAGTCACTCTACAAGGCACCTAATTTGAAGGTTTGTTTGTTTTTTGTTGTTGTTGTTTTTTGTTTTTGTTTTTGTTTTTATTTTTTTTTGCTTTTCCAATTTGTTTCAAAAACTGATTTACATGGACAATGCACTTGGAGTTTTTTGATGAATTCACTAGTTTTGAGTGAAACATATTTAATGATTGTTCTCAGTTAATTTTTGTCAACTAAAAATGGGAAATCTCTTTACATTCCATCACAAACTCATTCTAAATTCCATTGCAAAACTGCTTAAATCATCACTGCACTATATATTTATTAACAATCCCTGTGTCAAAGATGTTGCTGCTGGAGATTGGCTGTACTTCATTTTAGCGCATTTTTAACTTAAAGAATAAAGTTGCTTGAGTTGGCTTGTGAATCAACTCAAAAATTTTATTTTTTCATAAATAAGTAAACTTATTAAAGGTCTTCAACCATTGTGTTGCAGAAATAACATTCCATGCAGTGTGCTATGTAGACCAGAACAAAGATTCTTTCCACTAAATATTTATAAGTCAAATATGATTCAGAAATAAGTTTGAAGTTATCTGATGCAGTGTGGTACCCAATGGCTCAGACAGAATGCTGTAGAGTTATTTGGGGATTGCAAAATACTCTTTTGGTAAATCAAATTTAGTCCTGGAAGTATTGGAAGTGAACATTGTTTATGAAGTACTGCCCAGCCAACAGTATATTCATGAGCATTCATATCCAACTTTCTAATGAAAGTATGTAGTCTAGGGCTCTGAAATCAATAGACAGTTGCTATAAAGCTATAAAATGAATAAATACTTGGTTTATATATACACACACAACATTTTTTTCAATAGTTTGTTTTTATGGGCTTTTTGTAATACTGCAATAGCGAATATCAGCCAAACAATGGGAGTTATCACAGCTTAATGCTGAGGATATACTGTAATGTCGTGGCTAAAGCAAGCTGACAGAAGTCCAGTGGCCTGTGTTCAGTTTCTTGACAAGAGCATTTAAACTCTGATTCCTTCATCTGTAAAATAACGGTGCACTATTCAAAAATTTATTTGGGGGTAATACTTAGTACTTAACAATCAAACATAAATTAGTATCAAATATCAGCATGGTGATATAGAAATAATAAGTGTACTTAGCAGATAACATACATGCTTAACACAAAAGATCATTAAAAAGAACAATCCAAAAGATTTTGTTATGTAATATTCACATATCATGGTCCCTGGTATTATAAGAGAATATCACATCACTGTTTACAAAGCAAAAATAAATAAATAACTACCAAGTCCACTATCTACCAAGTTTCAAAGAATGGGTGATTTTAAGTGGAAATTAAGAAAAAAGAAGGGAAAATGTAAAAAAAATAAACCTTTCTTCTATCCACAGGTCTAAGATATAGCATTTTCTTCAAAATGTTAGGAAGTGAGCAGAGAATAGCTTTATCATCTAAGTCTATTCAAAGAAGTAGGCTAATATTTTTATAGCAAGGTCTGAATAGTATAAGTAAATCATGAAATCATGAAATGCTTGTTTTGTGAGTATTTACATGAAGATATGTAAAATTTACATAGATATTAATCTATACTAGGTTAACTAGTCTAAAATTAATACTTCTATGAAAATTAAATACCTTCTCTGTGTCTAGACATGTAAGAATTTCACAGAATATATATGCAATAAGATACCCTGAACTCTGCCTATTTCACAATATTTATGATGGTACAGCAAACTTTTCAAAGACTTCTAAATAAAACAAAATTTCACAGTAATTTCAACCAAAATTTTATGCAAGTTTTACTATTTTAGAGTCCCTAAGTTTTACATTAAGAATCTTTAGGCTTCAGCGACCATGAATCTCAGCAGCAGGTAAAGACAATTAAAACCAAGCTTCATGAGTTGCCTTCCACCTACCTAGAAGGAGAGAATCCACTCTCAAAATTATCTTCGTGTTTCCACATTATATATATGTATGTAGGCACCTGTATGGAGGTCAGAAGATAGTATACATATATATATATATAATTTCATACATATTTTAAAACATCTACATGCCTTTATTTATTTAGTCACTTATTTACTTATTTATTGCAGTATGGGAGATGGCTCTGTAAATGAAGTGCATTATATATATATTTAAATATATATATATTTAAAAATATCTATTATCTTTATTTATTAATTGTAGTGAGGGAGATTAATCAGTGAACAAAATACATTCTATGCAAGCATGGAGAGCTAAATTTGGATCCAGAATCCATATAGAGCTTGAATGATAGTATAAGCCTTTAAACAAGTTGCTTCTATAATGAGAAAGAAAGTGGGGAGAGCTAAACTGTTGGAAGTTGTGGGACAGCTAGCCTGTTGTATGATTGATAAACATCAGAGACTGACAAAAATGAAGTATAAGTTTAGGACAAACACTTTAAGTACTTGTCTTCTACAAGTGTGCAATGGCACATGTGCACTACATAAAATCCCACATACCTATATATCATTGCATGAACCCATAAAAACATGAAATAATTTTAACATAAATATGCATTCAAACATTACGTGTTGCACCCATATGTTTCTGGGAAAAAATATGAAGTTCCCTGGTGTAGAAATTTCTAAGATATAAGATCCTAATGAAACGGAGCTAAGTAAATATATATTAAGGAATTGAAAAGAGCTCTAAGTTCAGCTATGTGGCTGAGTTTGAATCCTATTTTGAAGTGCTAACCACTAATGTCAGAAAGTGATTAAATATCTAATTCTTCAACTGAAAAAGAGGATATTTACAGATGACTTATAGATTATTAATGGATAAGATGAGCTAATGCCAAAGGAATCATATCACCATTTTTTTAAAGAATGCTACCACTGGGTTCTATATTAGGCCTCATTTGTCCTATAGATTTGAAAGGAATTCATAATTATGTGATGTTTTTATTGCTTATGTTTTAGGGTTTCATTGTGAACTGATCCATAAGACTGGATCTCTTGACTTACCCAGTGTTTCTAGTATCTAGAATTATTTCATTTTTAAATAAATAGTAAATATCTTTCATAGGAAGCAAAGAAATGAAATACAATCTTTAGCTGAAAATATATTGATTTTTTTTATGGTAAAAAAAATGCCATATCAGAAGCAAGATATAACAAGAAATGTGGCCCTACTAGATAGCACCATTTTATCCTAATAAGGGTCACTGAAAAATATATTGAATCTAATGTGGCTATTTTATAATAGTTTGATTGTTTGTTTTTCTGAAGAAAAACTGATAGAGCTTTTAAATCAGTCAATGTGTTAAATTACTGTCTCCATGTCTGAGACTGTGTTTGAGAGTCAGAAGTGAAAGTGCAATGCCTGGAATCTACTTCCTACCAAGCGAAGGGACAGAAAGACAGGAAGCACCATCAAATGTATCTGACACCATTATAATTTACACTTTTGAATTAATAGCCTAACTGTATTTCTTAGGAAAGGAGTTCTCACCCATTGAATAAGCATGGATTTGACCAAAGACAGTGTATAATGTGAAAAATATGAAGATAAAAAAAAAGGAGAATTATTCTCTTAGGCTCTATGAGACAGGTTTCTATGGACAACATCATTCCAGTCTGGGTATAAAATATAAATAATTCATAGCCTAAGTGAATACTAACTAGGAAGGTGATGACATCTATAGGTAACTTTCAAACCTTTCATGTTACAGGTTACAAAGTGTGTGCTTTGTGCAGTGGAGCTAAGGAAGGGATGCTTTGGGTCCCCAGATGCACACCTGTGCTCTCTGAGACTCTTGCATATCTGCATCAAATTACTCAGTAAACTTTCATATAATGTAAGAGTGACCATTGTCTACCTAAATATATTTCCATAAGAGGTATTGTGTAGCAGTCTTTTCTTGGAGAGATAAAAGCAGAGACATGTACTCATGTCAGGTAGGGAGCACATGACTGATCAAAGTAGAGATACAACCATTGTCCAGCTTGGTTGTTCAGTGAACTCTTTTGGGGTTGATTATAGTAATGTAGGTAAAGAATTACAGAAGCAGAAATAGCTCAAAGATAGCTGTGCCATCAAAGACTGACTCAGCAAAGGCAACTGCTCACAAAAGCTGAAACCTATAGCATACTAATAGCATGCAGACAGCTCAATAAGTTGAAGAGTATCTCTTGTAGCTTGGTTGGTCTTTGCCTCTTGCAGGCAGGCTGCCTGGTCTCTGCTTCTTATATGAAGCAGTGTTTGTCTCTAAATGTCTACAGCTTCTGTGTGTTGGAATGTGACTCATAGCAATTTTACTCTTTATAGTAAAAAAATAAGAGGCCTTTTGGGAAGGAGAGATCTATTGAATCTGATCAATTTCAAGAACTTTTCAAAGTTACGGGGTTATTTTTTCCTTAATGAGATTTCTTATATTATAGACTGTTTTAATATATAGGAAACTGCTATAGAACATCTTCAAGACCATTGCCAAAGTGGTCTAAAAATAAAACACCCAGTAAATATTTCATTTCTCTAACAAAATGAGACACATTACCTGAGAAATACATTTGTTTATACCATTCCCTTTATCTGCAGTGTTAACATAATATCCCAGAAAGACCAGAGCTGTTCTACCATAGCAAATGGATGCTAGTAGAGTATAGCTTTGAATAAGTACTATTTTTTATATTTAGGCTACTATAATAACATTGAAGCCCAATAGATTTTTAAAGTTATTTTAAAGACCAATAACCATCTTTTTGTCTTTTTCGCCTTCATTTTATTACTTGCATCCAGTAAAAAGTCATTCCTAATATTCATGCATATGAAAATGGTCTGAATCATCATAATTATCATTCTAGAAGCATAAATAAATTTGAAAGTGCTACAGATATAAATTCCCAACAAATTTTTGTTATTAATCAGAAACTAAGATAATCCTGGTATCTGTAATAAAACCAGTGACTGACAACTAATTCCTTTAGTTTTGCTTCTCAAACATCTTTATCTTCTGAATGACTACTTGAGCTATATCATTCCCTATTCCTGGGATCCCTTTGAATGTGTATGACACCTTCACCTGATGACCTCAGGAAATGGATATACTCTTAGAGTGAACTCTAGCTAAGTCTCAATCTTCACATTAAAGACACCTCAGAAGATGTGAACACTGTGTTCAACAGTAGTTTTGATTCAAGAATGGTTTGAAAATTCCTGATAACTATCTCTATTTTTCCCTCCATTGTCCTACTTCATTATGGAGGTTTAGAGGCAGGAGATGAAGATGAATGACTTTTCTTCAAAAGTGTGATAATACATTAATATTTTCTCATTTTAATGGCAGAATGAGTTCTTATCTTAAAAAGAAGGGACTCTTAAAAATGAAGAGACACTATGTACTTGAGAATCTTTTACTTCTTGGTACTTGGATAAATGAGAAGTGAGTAGTTAAACTTGTCACCCTGAATTGTGATTGCAGTTTAGTGTCCTGACTGCTTCACCCAAGTGGGAAAAGGGGAGAGGAGATGTATCAAGGAATTTTATTAATTTATAATCAAAAGGGTTGATCAAAGCCTAAATTTCTCAAGCCGTTTCATACTTTATGTTGTGATTTATGGTGGCTCTATAATCAAGCATTTGTTGCTTGTGCTAAATTTTTTTTCCCATTTGTTACTCAGTTCTTAACATGAGCCACACCCAGATACAAAGTACAAAGTGGCACAATTTTGATGCAATATTATAATTATAGTTTTCTAATAATTCAATAAAACTAAGTTTTGTCAGGGTAAGTTTTATTACAGATGATTCTATCTATAAGGATTTTCATAACTTTCTGGCATTGTTTCAGCATTCCATTCCAGTCATGTATTCTTCTAGTGGTGACTGGTATGGTAATGGTTATTACTAACTTCTAATCTCCTCATATTTCTTAACAAAAAGACTTTTGTTAGTAAAAGAGGATAATGTTATTAGTTAAAATACTGTTTCCTAGAATCTCTGGAGGTAAGATAATCTGTTTTCCTAAATCTTTGATGTAGAAAAATAAAAGTATATGAAGTGACTTCAGAAAGTACTCATAGGTAATAAGAAAAAACTGATTGGAACACACCATAGTCTGTGGCATAATATAGCAGATAGAAATTAATATTTCAGCTGTCAACTCACCAGTTAAATAATTCTCTAATGTAGGAAAACTATTTCAACCAAGACTTACAGGGCCACAGAGTCTGAACTTTAATTGCTATGCCTGTAGTTTTCTCATGTGTCACTTTATTTCTTCACTAAAAACAGCTTTGGGTATTTCCCTATTGAATTTTATCTTATGAATATATTTCATCTATTGGGCACATTTATCTATATATCGTCAAATAGATGCTTTCTCCATAAGCTGTATAATTTTTATAAATAGAATATATACTAGATATATACTAGGATAAGCTTCCTAACTATATCTATTGTTCCAGTAGGGCTGCAAGATACTTAAGCCCTGTTTTATATTATTGTTTCAGAATAACAAAAGAGATGGTGATGAATCTCCAGTTTCAGACAGCTACATACAATTAGCTGATCCAAAACATCAGAGCAAATTCTAAGTAGACCAGTTACTCCATCAAATGAATCACACTAGGACAAATATCAAAATGTCTGTTGAACCGAGGTCTGGCATAAAGCAACTTTGTTGCCAGTTCCCTGCTTGGTAAAAGTCTAGCTAAAAATATTAAAACATAAATCCTTGCACAAATTCCTCAACAATTTACTGTCTGTATAAACTCCTTATCTCAGTTTTATGATACAAAACTCAAGGTTCAGGCGACTAACTGCTTATTGTTCATTTTCTGAAATTTACATAAATAACAGAATAGCAATTAAAAAATTAAAATTGCATTCAGGAGAAGCATAGAATAAATACATCATAAGATTCATATGCTTTTAAGGTCACTATCCCTCAAGAAAATATTGAGCACAATGCACTATGTGCCTTTTACCCTCATTTTACAGACTGTATGCTAGGGAGTTTGGTTGACAGCCAATGATTTCCATGGTTACTTATTCTATCAGAATGGCTCTGCTTCTTGCTTACTTAAAAAGTGATGTGAGCCTCAAATGGAACTTTTATATTACCCCAAATTTTCTGTTGAGAATACATAACTGTGTAAAGACAAAGAAAATATTTCAAAATACAATAATAAGGAAAGTCATAATCAGAGTATGTGTGCTCCTTTCCTACTCCTCAGAAAGAAAAGTTGAATTTTCTCTTACATTTGTAATATTTTTGCAAGTCCTGGGTGTGGTCTTATAGCTGGTTCCCCAAAGACTAAAATAGGAGCACCTTTTGTTTTAGAAGATTATGGATATGTGTTATATAGTTATACGCATTTATTTAAAAGGCAAGTTCAGTGAACATTTGGGACTGACCATGAGGCTACCCTTTTAGATAAGGCAGTACTTTTTGGCTCAGGCAGGATCCACAGAGTTACCTGACAAACAGAATGAGTGTCATACCAGTGTTTGAAATATCTGTGACTAACTTTCTGAGTGAATTCCTGCCACTTAGCATACATCAAAAAGATACTTTAATTTATAGCAAAAAAACAAAACAAAAGAAACCTTCACTGGAAGGAGACAGTACTGACACATAAAAACCCCACACAAAATAGCTATCTACAGAGAAAGTAATCCAAAGATTTAAGTCATAAAGACTGTATAATAAAAGACTTTATCTTAGTACTGCAATACTAGGATTCAAAACCTGATTTGGGTACCCATTTTTATACGTTTTATAAGTAGAAAATATAAACCCACTGTTGTTTTTTTTTTCTCTCTGTAATAAGTGATTATAATTTTCTGCCTCCAATGTATGTTAATATAGAGTAAATTCAGTCATTCAGCTGTTTCCATGTATATATTAAATAAAAAATTATCATAATTCTCCATGAAGTTTTATCATTTTAGTTTTCTAGTTTAACACCTAGATTCAGTATGGATTTATTTCTAACAATAAAAATCACAACAAATAGTCAGCTTAATGTATGGCATTATTAACCTATAAAACTCTGAGTTGTGTATTTTTGATAGAAGAAGTAACATTAAGTTCATTTGTTTGAAGAAAATTATAGAATGTAGAATAGTGATTCAGTTTTATTTGAAGAACAAAGAACATACTATCACATTACTCCTAGAAAACAAATATAGATATTTATAGAATTTTTTGCTAACACTAGTTTACTTTTATATAAAGCCACAATGCATAGGTGTAGCAAATTAATAAAGGAAAAATAGCTATCAAATGAATACTTGCATGTCATGTATAAAATTCATCTTGGTATGAACACAATAAATGAACTTTGGGGGCATTAAAATTAGATGAAGAATTATACTTGCACTTGCAAATGGTCAAGAAATCAGAAGTGGTGCTATGAAGAAGGAAGATTTTGATAGAGAAGCAAATATGAGAAAGATGCTCCTAGAGGAAATGTATTAGTCTGAGTAAAATCTAAGGCATTTATTATGTCAACTCTTTGGTTTGACAGTCTGGATAGTGGCCTCCTTGTCAGTTTTAGAAATTTTTAAACTTGCATTTAACTAAGATGATTTGGCAAAGAAGAGAAGATGTCTTGAATAGATTATACTGTGTACTATAATTATATTTCACTTCAGGAAACTCTCTTAATGGATTGGAGTAAGACTGAAGCAAGTAATTGTTGTTGGCATAAGAAGGCTAGAGGAGAAGATCACTTGGAGATAATTACCATTGTCTTCTAAGATGTGAGAATCTTAGTACTATAGCTACAATGAGGTGCTCCTGAAAATCTTAACAAACCTGAGAAATTATTTTCCTGTCAGACCCACAGATAAAACACAGCCAATTTTATATCTTGATTATAGCCATGGGAGCTCTCAATCACAAATTATATCTTCAATGCCTAATTCCTAGATTCAAGAAAAGCATATGAAAGTAAACACAAATAGACTTAATCATTAAGTCTGAGGTGACTTTGTTCATAGTGAAAAATGTATCTATGTCTGTCTATATATCATCTATCTATAATATATAGATAATACAGTAATACTGGATAGATGATAGATAGATAGATAGATAGATAGATAGATAGATAGATAGATAGATAGATAGATAGATAGATGATAGAGAATTATGTTGCTGGAAGCAAGAAGCCCAAATGTGACATGTTATAGAGGAGGATGACATGAGGCAAGATCTCTTCATTGGAATTAGGGTTCTATTGGGTATATGAAAATGACTCAGGAGCAATGCAGGACTTGAGTCAGTTGTACAAAGTAAAGCCTGTGGGTGTTATTAGCAGTAAAATTGGTAACAAACTCAGTTAATATATTTATTAATTTGTTTTTGCTAAAGAATATAACTGATAAGAGAATAAATGAACCAAAAGAGAGGTATGAAGAAATGATTCTAAATTGAAGATTTTTTAAAAGTGGTGAGAAAACAGAGATAAGAGGTGGGAAGTCTTTTCAGATATGAATCAGAAACAGTCATGGAAAAGAGCCCAGGAGATGCTTGCCTCTCTTTTCTTTGCTGAGGATGTTCACCATCTGAGAAACTTTGTGAAAGTTTAGGGGGAAATTACCACATTTAGACATAAATAGATATTAAATTATGGGGAGATAATCTCAGTTTTTAATATTTTGTGCTGACATTCAAAATAATAAAATGGATGCTCTCTAAGTATAACATAGAAAACATAAGTTAACTAAAATGTTAAAAGTAAAAAGAGAAGGCTTTAGATAAAACTCAAGAAAGAGGTAGAGATAGAAGATAATGCTGAATTTTTCAACTTTATGTCACAAGGTGACAGAATAAGAAGCTGAGAAAGAAAGAAAAGATTTTTTCCCTTTTATTAGAGCTAAGAGTAATCTCATTTAATAGCAAGTCTTTTGTTTGAAATATCACAGTTGTTTTGAGACTTATAATTTCTCTTACTCTGTTTTAAGTATTTATATATATATATATATATATATATATATATATATATATATATATATGGCAGTTCACTTACATTGTGTATAGTCTTTGACATTTATCAGAATAGCAATGGACCAGAAACTTCCCCAAATATAGCCAGTTAATGACTCCACTTCATACAATATGTACAATCAAAAGAATATAGATTTTCTTCCCAGTTTCTA
Source organism: Phyllotis vaccarum (assembly GCA_033318265.1). NCBI lineage: Eukaryota > Metazoa > Chordata > Mammalia > Rodentia > Cricetidae > Phyllotis > Phyllotis vaccarum. The sequence goes on from JARWLC010000009.1 coordinate 97,687,740, forward strand.
GTCCAACAAATGTCACACACACTTTGTTTCAGTCCTTGTCTGATATCAAAGATTCAAAGCACATGACCTCTCAAAAAACCCTTAAGTTCCAGTTTTTAATCCCGTGTATGTTGAATGAATTAACTCTTTTGTTTTAAGATGCACAGCTCTGTAGGTACATTTTAAAACCTTTAAAGTAGGAAAATATTGATGACACAGTTAATTATGAGTCAGTATTAAAGCTAGAAAAATTTATATCTATTTGAGAACAGCCTCATGCATAATTTACGCAATACTCTTTATTATTAAAAATTTGAGGATAGATATTTGAAATTATTTATAGAGCCTTAAGTATTTTTAAACATTTTTCTTTAAAACAATATATCTTATTTGCATATATGCATATATATAAGCAAGTGTATTTGTGTAAGGATATGTTTTGCATGGTGCACAAATGGAAATAAGAGGACAGTTTTAGAATATTAATTCTCTCCTTTTGCCATGTGAGTCCCAGGAATCAAGCTTAAATCTTAAAGCTTTCTGCCAACTATATGTACCCGCTAAACCATCTCACTAGTTCTATTCTTAACAGACTAGAGTGAGACACCATCCTGGTGTGCTTAAACAAATCTAGCTGCTGAGCTTGGAAGGACAATGGAAAGGACCAGAAGGTAGAGGGGAAGGATGTTAGAGTTACAGCTATAACTAAGTAAATCCTGACAGTCTGAACGACCTGGAGACAGTGAAAAATTTAAACTTCTAAATCGTGCTTCACTCTCAAAACCAAGCATTTTACAGTTTTATTAATGTATACTTAAGTAAGCTTTTGTGCTTCAATTATGGTTACAATTAATTACCCTCTGAGTGTGTTGAAGTTTTCTTTTGCTGTCTTTTAGAAAAGCTAAGCATGTCATTGAGAAGAAGCTACATAGATAATAATAAAAGACTATCTATTACCTAATAATTTTTCAGTTTTAAGGCTCTAGTGACAATAGGACATAGTACAATACCAAATACTGTATCAGAGTTGGGTTAAAAAAAAAAAACTTGCAGGGACATTTATTTGTAAGAAAAGGCATTAGGGAGGTCAGAAAACACAGAAATACACAGAAATATTTAGAATCAAGAAATCTTGTGAACCTGTAGAACCTAAACAAAAGCTGAAAATTCCCCTCAACAGTTAAGAGAGCTGGAGCCCATCACACCTTCACAGCTGCCAGGTCTGCACTGGGCACAACTGCTCCAGGTGCAACAAACATCTGCAAATGACAGACCATCTCTTGTTAATTAAATATGTCTATGCATGCTTTTGACTCCTTGGTTGCTTATAGTTCCATATGGCTCTGGCTTCTGGGAAATTCAGAATGCTTGTTGTTGTTGTTATTATTTGTTGGTTCATCCCCTGATCTTCCTCAATATTAGTAAAACGTACTGAGCATTGGCTAACAAAATATTTTGTAGTTTTTAAAATCCTTCATGTCACTGGCAATATTGGATTCTTGTCTGTATCAGTATTTAAGCATCTAATATAAAATTCAAGGTGTCCAGTTGAGGGTAAAGTTCTGTGATTAACTTGCATGAGTAACTTTCAGTTCAAACTAGAAAAAATCTTTTCCTTTTTAAAGCAAGTTCTGATGTCCCTATCACTGAAAAAAATTACAAAAATATAAATGAGAAATTGAATGCCTAATAAAATATTTATGGTGTTTGAATAGAGTTTATATTGCCCTTATTTGAAGGTTGCATTTAAATTTAAAAGAATAATTACAGTATTTTATGAGCAAGCAGTAATTGCATGCTATACTTTTTATTCAGATTTTTTCTGAACAATTAAAATGCAATGAGATATTTATGTTTCAAATGATCCCATTTATATGATAACTAAAACTGTAAAATAGTTACGAATTTGCTTGCCAAAAGTACATAGTGCATGTAGTGATTTGAATAAAAATGGACCCTATAGACTCATATACTCATAGTGGTATTCACCAAGGAGGGAAACTCTTTGACAGTGTTAGAAAGATTAAAAAATGTGGCCCTTATAAAGAAAGAGTGTCACTGGGGATGGGCTTTAAGGGTTCAAATTCCATGTCAAGCCCAATCTCTCCCTCAGGCAGTGGATCAGTTCTCAGCTACGGTCCATTCACACCAACATACTCCCTTCAATAATGATAATGGACTAAACCCCTCAAACTGTAAGCCAGAATCAAGTGGTTAGTGTGTATGTCTACAAAACCTTAATGTGTGACTGATCATAAAGTAAACTTACTTGGAATCTGACTTACTAAATTTTAGTTATTATGTATTCCGTAGTTACATGTATATGGGAACCTTGTGTGTTGGTTTAATGAAAACAGCCCAAGAGGCTCATATATTTAGATTTTTGATCTTCAGGTGATAGAGAGGTTTGGAAAAGACTAGGTGGTATGACCATGTTGGAGAAAATCTATAACTGGGGGAGGACTTTGAGGTTTATAAAGCCCACCATACCAACCAACTATGCCATTCCTACTTAGTGTTTCTTCCTTCTTTCTTTCTTTCTTTCTTTCTTTCTTTCTTTCTTTCTTTCTTTCTTTCTTTCTTTCTTTCTTTCTTTCTTTCTTTCTTTCTTTCTTTCTTTCTTTTTTCCTTCCTCCCTCCCTCCCTCCCTCCCTCCCTCCCTCCCTCTCTCTCTCTCTCTCTCTCTCTCTCTCTCTCTCTCTCTCTCTCTCTCTCTCTCTCTCTCTCTCTCTCTCCATCATATTGAAATGAAGATGAAAGCTCTTAACTACTCCAATGGCTTTCTTTCTTGTTCCAATGACACACACACATGCAAATGCAAACACACACACACACACACACACACACACACACACACACACACACACATCCACACACACACACCACATAATTATGGACTCTAATCTTCTGGAACTATAATCCCTAATGTGTTTTTATTATATAAGTTGCCTTGGTTATGATATCTCTTCACAACAATAGAAAAATAACTAAGGCACCTTACTCAATACTTTTCACTCGCCATTGCCTCTCTTAAAACACAAGTGTATTACAGCATATGAACAATAACAATCAATGACTTTCGGGTATAATTTATAGAAAGCAATAGACCAATAGCTCCTGACATAAAACAAGTTATTCCAGTGGTCAGACAACCATATACAACTCACAGAATATCATGGTAGCCTAAGTTAATCCAGTGCTATGTGTATATTCAACAGAAATCAGAAACAGACCTGATAACTTAAAAACACAAGAAAGCCTCAGGTCTGTGATGTCTGCTAAAACTTTTGAGGCTAAAATAGCTGGATGACATTCATAGTTTCCAAAATAGGAATGGGGAATGTGAAATGGAAAAATCTGTGTTCAGCACATATAGTCCTTGAAAATAAAAATAGCTACTATCAGGTAAACATAATTATATTACTAATAATGTAGAGGGCTGTCCCCATTGATATGGAGAAAACACAAATGATTCTATTTTGTTTCTCTCATTGTGCTGATTGTCTTACTCATGGCAACAAGAAAAAATAAAACTGTATATTAGTTAAAAGTGTTGATAAACTGATAATCCTCCTAAAATAGAAACTTTGTAGGCTATCTTTACATTATTTGAAGTTCTAGAAAAGTTAAAAACAGGAAGCAAGATAAACACTTCAGTAGACAAATACAGTGGTCTCAAATTTACATTTCTGAGTTTGAAGAGCATTATAGCTTTTATAGAGAACCCAAGTTAGGTTCTCAGCACCACGTAACTCACAGCTACCTGTATCTCTAGTTTTAAGGAGTGCAATTTACTCTTCTGTTTTACATGGACACTGAATACATGTGATACACATACAGATGAACAGATATATAAACCAATCCATGACATCAAATGAAAGGAATTTTATAAGAACAGTTCTGTTTATAAACTAGCTATAGCTAGGCACTTGACTAGCATATGTAGGTAACTTTTACAGTTAGGTTGTTGGTTCAGAGGCCACTGTAGTTATTCATTTCCACAGGTGCTCATGTCTCTTTGATAGATGGCATATTATTTTCACATTACCTGTGAATGCCTTGTACCTGGAATAATCTGTTTATCACTCATAACTCATAATATAATATAATGAAAATTATTACATCATATACATTTTTAATTGTTCCCTAAGTAATATGTTCAGTAAAATCTCAAATTGTCTAAATATTTTATTGTCTTCCTGTACCACCTAATACTTTTTAAAACTTGTACTTGATATATAATCATATGTCTTTATGTGTTACATAATACTTATGTTATAGTATTTAGAAATAGGCATGATACGTGTGTAGTGGGACTATGTTCTGGTACATTGTGAATATTTGTCTCTCTTACTGGTTTAATAAAAAGCCGATTGACCAGAAAGCAGACAGGAAGTATGAGTGGGACTACCAGACTAAGAAAACTCTAGAAACAGGAAGAAAAGTGGAGAGACACCAGAGAGACCCACTAGAGATGCCAGAAAAGATGCCAAACAGACAGAGAGGAAAGAAGACAACCTTGCTGCTCTGAGAACAGATACCAAGACACATGGCTAAACAGATTAATGGAAATAGATTGAGAAAAGATGAAAGAGCTAGCTAGCAATATGACTGAGCCATAAGTCAATCAGTGTAAAACTAATGTAAGGTTCTGTGTGTTTTGGGGGGGGGGGGGCCTTTGGGATCTTGGAGTTAGTCCTGGCCAGAGACTTCTTACTACATATGTGTAATAATTAAGTCACATCAGTAAGCATTTTTAACTTCAAATGTTAATTATTTCTAATTCACTAGAAACTTTATATACTTTAGGTAGTCATTTTAAAGTGTATAATGAATTTTACTAATAGTCAACATATTAGATTATAGGATACACAAAATTCCTATGCTCTGTCTTTCAGTGCCCCTTACTGAACATCTCTTACATTCTCATCACCTTTCCCTTCCTGCTGTCTAGTGGCCACTATAATGCTATGTTTTAAACAAGATTAATTTATTTGTTTACGCAGATGACTTAAAACCTAAAATATCAGTGCATGGATTTTCCCACTTACCTTGAACCATCTAGGCCATCTAAGTTGCTGATAATGACAGATTTTACTTTTTATTTGCCTATCATAGGCACATTACATATACATGCATATACATTACATATACATAAGTGTGGGTGTGTCCACACTTTTTTTTACTCATTTGTACACTGCACGGTACCAGAATTGATGGCACAGTTTTGATAATTTAAGTGGTGTTTACAGTCAGCATGGGAGTATGGCTGTCTTTTTGCAAAATGATGCATGTCTGTATGATGAACATCCAATAATATAATAGCCCAATCCTCTTGCCTAGGCTGCCGAGTGTGAAAATCACAGGGATGAGCTAAAATCTCTAGAATTGTCTTGTTCTCTAGTACATTTATTTGAAATTATATTTTTGATTTTTACTTTTGGAACCCACTCAACTCTTCAGCTTTTTTTTTTTTTTTCATGTTCTTAAATGGTTTGCAAATCTTTCCCTTATTCTGTGGGTTGTTGCTTAACTGTTGGTTATTTTGTGCTGTGTAGAATACTAAGTTGGTAATACCCTTTGAAATACATAAAATAAATCATTCCTAACACCGGCATTTGCACTATTCCTCCTATATTTTAACAATAATTTTATAGCTTCAGGTTTAGAACTTAGATTTTAATCTACAGTCTGCTGAGTTTTTTTCAGTGAGAGAACCTAAAGCTCTTAGTTTCTTCTACATACTTACATGGTACTTGTCAACAAAATTGTCTTCTTCATTGTATGCTCTTAGCATCACTATTAGTAAGTAGTCAGTTGGAGATTTGAACTTGGATAATTTCTGAATCTTACGTTCTTTTTCATTGTTGCATATGTCTGAATTAATTTTGCAATCATGGTGTATTGATTATAAAAGCTTTCTAAAATATTTTGAACTGTTATTGCTAGGATACCAAAACTCAATTTTTGTTACTTGCTTTCTTTTTTCAGAATCTTGTATAATTTCATGATCTTTGTAGCTTTTCCACGAGGAAAATAATGGTAGCTTGTTAACAATTGAATCTATAAATCACTGTGATTTTATGGCCATTTGAGCAAATTCTCATCTATTAGCAAGTTATTTTCTATTTAGTGTCTTTGTTTTTAAATTAGCATATGGTAACACCCTATAGACATCATTTATTTTCTTTTATAAATTTGTTTCTCTTTTATGTGCTGTTGTAAATGGAATTTTTAAATTTCTTCTTTTTAAATTATATTTATTTATTTTTAGCTGTTTTTCTATTGTAAAGGCATGCTTCCCTTTTTGTGTGTTGAATTTGTAGCCTGAAGTTGACTGAAGTTCTTCATAAGTTCTGACAACATTCTTTTACGGCATTTAGGATTTCCTTAGAAAATCCACCATCTGCCAACATGGATAATTTAATTTTCTTCGCAGTTCAAATGTTTTTTCATATCTTTCCTTAACTATTATTGATAAGATTTATAGCATTATATCAAATAAAATTTAAGAAAGCAGTTATCTTTGTCTGATTTCAAAGAAGATGCTTTCAACTTTTTTTTTTATTACATATGGCATTTGTATTTTTATATATAACATTTAGAATTGTGAAATATTGTTACTAAACCCAATTTGCTCTTTATTTTTTATTTAAAATCTTATAAAATACTTTCTCTGTACATACCAGAATGATCCTAAAATTTTTGTCTTTCATTTTATTGATATATGCCATATGTTGACTTACCTATGTTGAACCATCCTTACATCCCTGATATGATCATTGTACCTGGTCTTTGTGATTTTTTTGAGTTCAGTTTATAGTCTTTTATTGAGAATTACTGCAAATATTTAATCAGGGATGTATCTCCATAAATTCTTATTCCTGTGTATTGTTCATATTAATTTTGGCACCATTAAATTTTTTGAAGGCTATGGAGAAATCTCAGCAGCTAAGAGCTCTTGTTAAAAATCAGAGTTCTGTTTTTAGATTCTCAATCCAATCCTTATAAACACTTATCAATCTAACTTTAGAGATCTGACATCTTCTGGACTGTGTAAGCGATACATTCATACATGAAGGAATGCCTATGCAGAAACACATATATTAAGATAATTGTAGCAAAAGTTTTCTGGCCCTGCCTGGCTAGAGGTCCAGAACCACAAACCTGCAATCCCAGGTGCCTAGCTGCCCGCCACTGCTTCGGCTTCCCAAAATGACTCAGACACATATTAATCTTATGCTGTTTGACCTATGTCTCAGACACATTGCTAGCTAACTATTCATCTTAATTCAACCCATTTCTATTAATTTGTCCTGCCATATGGCCTGTGGCTCACTGGTGTTCCTATACATGTTGCTTCCTTGGGCAGCTGAATCAATCTCTCTCTGACTCTGCCCTCCTTCTCCTATGTATGCTCTGATTTCCCTGCCTACTTCTTCTATGGTGTCTGTCACGGCCAAAACAGTCTTTATTCACAGCATATATAAATCCTACATCACTTCCTCTTTTCTATCTAAGGAAAAAGGAAGGTTTCAATTTCACATAGCAAAATTACATATAACGAAATAGCTATCAAGCAAGAATTATATTTACAATATCTAGTCTGTATTAAACAAAATTAAAGAAAACATTATATCATCTACTTTATTTTTTTGAGTCTAAAGTTTCAAATCTAATATACCTTTTAAAATAACTAAGAAAAACTAATAACTATAACTATATACTCTTTAATTCGACCACAGAAGGATATTGTGCATCACCTGAGTGAGCTTCATCAAGCAAAGGCCTACAGATTGAAAAATAGACATGCATGGGTGACTCTTGAAAAAAGAATGCCATTTACTGACATTCAGAGAAAGCCTTATATAATGGTTGTTGCCTTGTTCACCTTGAGTAAACCCCTGCAGTTCATAAGCAACACTTGACCTTAGTCAGTTTCTTTGTCCTCTGCTAACATCCTGATTCCTAAATCACAGCACTTGCTTGGGCATTGTTCCCATAATGAAAATAGATCAATGATTCTGATAATCACTGTAGGCCACTAAACAGTGCTAAGCCCCGGGGGTGGCATGCTGACCTCCACATATCCCCCTTCCTTTTATACAAAAAGAACATCCAGACTCGGCTTGTCTTAGGTTGTACAGGATGTTAGATTGCATTTTTATCTATCATTGGAGAATTTTGCAGTATAGGGCAGAACCTCCTTAGGTTGATGCAATTCCCCCCCTCCCCCATATCTTACCTGTCTTTGGCTTGCTAGCTGGTTTTAGCGTGTTAATCCACACCTCACTACGTGCTAGATCATGGATAAATAGCACAAAGTCCATCTTGTAGCCATATTGACTTGGGTTTGTAGCTGTCTCTGCCTTAGGAGCGTGATGAAAAGCAATGTTCCTCCCACCATTGATCCTGCCCACTTCCTAATCATGTCCTATGCCTATAACTAATTTATTGACTCTCTTGTCTCAATTACTGCAATGATCTCTTTAGACAGGTGCTGTGTATAATTCCTAAAACATATTTACCTATTCTTGCAACAAGAAAATCTGTAAGTCAAGCTCTAAGATACCTTATCTCATACTGTCTCTAAATCATTGGTTATTCTTCCTAATAATAAATCTAATGTGGCTGCAGTGGCTACAGAATGATCAAAGGCAATCCCTGCTGCTGCCACCCTCCCCGCCCCAAGCAGCCACAATGGTAGTAAAAGCAGTTTCACTGATTTCTCTTAGGACGAGATAGGATGAGCTGATCAAACTACCAACACACACACACACAAGTGTCTCATTTTTCCATCAACCAGTCAGAAAATAGGATTCTCTAGAACAATTCAAACTGCTAAACACATTAGTAGCATTTGTCACCATAAAGAAAAAACAAAGGAACAAGATAGTTTTCAAACCCTATGTTTGAATTCCAAGAAGCAGTCTCAATAAAATAGATTGTCTGCATTGTCCTTGACAAGGACTGTAGCCCCATCACCATAGAGGATTTAGCTAAAATGCAGGATTTGTAATACATTCAGGCCTTAATGGTGGACTCTCCAGGTGGTAGTCAGGGTGCCAAGGCCAGCAACAATTAGCTGGAGGTATGTGGCCAGTGTGATTCTGAAACTTTTTATTTATTGGCACTAGTACAATTTTTAAGCCTACAACAGAAACGTTGGAGAAATTGTGTCCTAAGTCAGCAATTGAGACATTGCTTACTGCAATACACCCACTATGTGCAAGGAAATTATTTGGGACCTGGCTCTTATCCAGCACATTCTCAAAGCAGAGGCTCTCAGTAAAATTCCAAGTGTCAATGATAAGCTTTATCCTGATTCAAGGGTGCTGATGGGGTACCCGTCTTCCAGTCAGGAGATACACAGTAGGGCCATACTAGACTATCAAGACCTACTGGCATCAATATTTGGGGGATTCCTTACATATCCAATGGACCTACTGTACCAGACTTGCTCCAACAAGGTCACCCACAGCTCACACCAGCCATTCCAGAACCCAGACTGGAGATTCACCTTTCTGGGGGGAAAACAAAAACTACCCACCCTCACACCAGTACTTCCCTCCATTTTACTTGAGGGTATGTGGAAAAATTTGGTTGCCATTGGCACTGAGCAGCCAATCTCCCCTGATTATCCATAGTTAAAAAATTTAAAATGTAGAGAATAAATGATAACTGATCTCTGGTAGTTCTTTATTTTATGAAGATATACCTTCAAGATATGCTGTTTCCTTTAAATAATAGCTCAACCTATAGAATTATAGGATATAGCTGTCTTATGAATAGTAGAATAATACAATATTTTTGGAAGCCAATGCTAGTGTATGAGGGCCATTATCAGTTTTAACTATTTTTGTCATTCCCAAATAGGCAAAGGCCTATAGACAATGACATTTTACATGCCTAGCTTTTTCCCCAGTATGGGTGAGGGCAAAAAGAATTCCAGAAAAGGTATCAATGGTAACATAAACAAATTGTAATTTCCCAAAAGAGGCAACATGAGTAACATCCAGTGGTCAAATATAATTGAGTGATAAACCTTTGGCATTGACTCCATAATGAGGCACAGGAAAAAAATTTCACATAAGATGGGCAACTCTTGGCAATGACAACTGTTTGATTGTCTCAAAATTTGTATCTAGATTTTAAAGTTCCAGCATTAAGATGAAAATTTTGATGGGCCTGTTGTGCAGTTTCCAATTGTGATTTATTCATAAATAGGACCAATTTAGTAGCCTCATCAGCTTGTTGGTTACCGTAGCTTAGAGGTCCTACAAGGTCCAAATGTGCTCTAAGGTGATTCACAAAAAGGGAATGCTTTCAGTGCCAGAGCAGTTTATATTTGTAAGAGGCAACTCTGCACTGTAGAAACAGCAGCAATGCTTCTGGCTTTTTCTGAAGGTCCCAAAACTTTACCAACAGAAACACTATCTGTATATGAATTAACAAAAACATCTAAAACATACTTTAATGCCATAAATACTGCAGCCAATTCATTAACTTGTGCAGACTTAATGTTAATCTTTTCCATTAAAATAATACCACAGCAAAGACTGCAGCCATTCTATTAGAAGACCCACTGTAAACACATTACCACCCCAGCTATAGGGTGCTGAGAAATAACTTTAGAAAAATATACAGGGTGATTAAGAAATAATTCTAACAATTTACAATTGGATAATTGTTGTCAAAAGTCACTGAACTAGTGCATAAGAACAGTGTTAATTCTTGATCAAAGGCCTATAATCACTGAATTTATTCTTGGGAATAGGGAGTAATTCCAGTCAGGAATCTTTCCAAATGTATAAAGCCCTTCAAGATAAGCTTTTTGAACAATTCCCAGTACTGCAGAAGAGTATGATTGAAACTGCTTTACCCAGAGAGGCATGATCATAAACCCAAACAATCAGTCCAGTCTGCCAAAAGACTTCTGTTCCTCAATGCTGTCAAAAACTTTCCCATTCCCAGCCAACTGACCAAGCAAGCCATTTTTATAAGTCACCAAAGCAGAACAAGTAGTAATGGAGAAGACCTCTGGCACCCTGAGGAGAAATGCCTCTTGCAAATGAATGCTAAGTGTGCCAGATCCCTGGAACCAAGGACTAGTCAAAGTTATTCAAAGCCCCCTGTTCTCTCAAAAGGAGACTTTAGTTCAAAAACCCTTCCAGCCTCAGCCAATTGCTTCAGTAAATTCTACCAGGGCTTTGTTTCCCAAATCTTCATGTTGTCTCCTGCCTCTTTAATAATCAACTCTTCATTTAAATTCTACTGGGATTTTATAGCTTCCCTATTTCAATTCACCCTCCTCCTATATCTGAGGGAACTTTCTCAGACATTCCTAGTTCCTAATCTAAGTCAGAAGGGTCTGGAGAGTAAGCTTTCAATTGTTCAGTTAAAATATTCCAGGATCCTGCAGCTCCCATAATTCAATTTACCCTATTTCTGAGATGACCTCTAACAAGTACAAGCAATTTATAAAACCTAGAAATGACAGAGATGACACCTATCCACCTGGACACTCACCCAAAAAGTTCCTTTGTAATGTTGGGGCATCCATGTTTAGCCGGCACGCCTAGATCTCTGGCATATCATTCAGGAAATCTAAAGGACTGCTCTGCCCATTCCAGCACTCAGTCATTTCTCCATGTGTCTTGGAGCATGTCTGAAAGTTTCTCTGCAAAGCAGGAACCTGAGGGACTATCTCGGCTTCTTCTGCCAAAGTTCAGAGGTCACTTTCCTATGGATCCTGTTTGTCCAGTTTATATAGCATACTGTCAAGCAGTCACTACAAGAACTGTTTCTTGTCTAGTGGCTAACCGTAGCCACAAAGAGAGTAAACTCTACATGAAGTTTCTTTGATGTCCATTATTCTCTTGAATTAGATTAGTGCTGCCAGGAGCAGACCTATCTCAATGTATAGGAAAGTCTAAGTTCCTAAGATATTTTAAATATCATATTCTGTAGGTCTTTAAAGTGTTTAAAGATTACCTATCTAATTGAAATATGTCTTTGTGTACCTTAAAAATATAATTAATATGACTATAATTATGGTTATCACAGATAACTATTATTCTGCATTTCTTAATTATACATTACATTTTTAAATGAGTTACATAAACATGCCTTAAACATGAGTAGAAAAATACATACAGCATAGCAAAATTGACCTTAAATTTGTATTACTAAATGAAAATTCATGCCAGTTTAAAACATTTTGAGATTAACAACTGATTTTTGGATTAGATTAAATTCAATATCTATCTTTTTATCATTCCCATATCAAATAAATATTATTATTCAAAAAACAAAATAGATGTAAATTCTGATAACATTGCCTCAGAGGTTTGAATTCTCGATTGCTCTTCAGGAATTATAAGTTTTATTTTTATCCCCCTAGGTAGTTTATGGTGATTTTTTAAATTTTTTTATTTTGTTTTTTATGGAAGGCATAAGCATTGTAAATAATGTTTCTCACAAAATATTCTACTTGTTGTTTTTTAAGCCTCTGGTTGCCAAAGCAACATATAGATAATAGCTATGTATACTGGGATACACATGACATATGTGTAAATAGATATGTAAAACAGAAGCCATCAAATATTAGTGTTGTGAAAAGTTGTTTAGATATGGTATGATTTTTACTCTCTTTTGAGCTCACAACATCTCTAATTAATAACATAAAATGTAACTTATTAAAATTCCTTCATTGTATAAGGGCTTATGAGGCTCTGTCCTTCCCTAGGACATGGTTGCTGGAAGAAGATCATAACAGCAACCCTCTCTGATCAAGTGTTAACAGTTAGTTGTGGGCAAAAAGACTTTTCTTTGTATGTTAGATAGATACTCATCTACAAAACTCATACACTTGTGCATTTTTAGGGGTGATTCTTATTGTGTATGAGTGAAGCTGGAGAAAGTTAATATTCCAGACATTTTTAATGTACATGTATAATATTTAGATTAAAATACATAATGTACATAAAAATATGTACATGTATGTATGTGTATTCATGTATATACATGTATGCTGATGTATTTGAAGTCTAATTTAGTATTTTATTTTATTTGTGATATGTTTATTTCCATGCATAGGTGTGGTATAGGCAAATGTATGCTGGGAGGGGCTACAGAGTCCAGATGAGGATGACAAGTGTTGTAATTTTCCACTTTATACTATATTCCCTTGACATAACTTACTAAACTTAGAGTTTGGTTGGCAGCCATCAAAACCCACCTATCCTCCTGTATTCACCCCCTGACCATCACAGAGCTCTGGATATATAGGTTATCTCATAGATATTCCCAGCAGGGATGCAGATGATTCAACCACAGGGCCGTATGCTCTTTCAGTAATTACTCTTAACCACTAAGCAATGTCCTCAGCCCAACTGCTATATTTTAATAGTTTGAACAGAAAGACACCTCAATATTTATTCATCAGTAGGAAATTATATCAGCTTAACGCAATGATTCTCATAGTGAAAACTATGTAATTATAAAAAATAATGAATATAGGTTTATTGCTGTCATGAAGGAAAAATACATTAAAATAGGAAAACTGTACAAAGAGGTATTACTAGTAAAACTACATGTAGATATATGTGTCCTGGTAATTTCATGAAAGCTGGCTTGTTTGCATCTTCATTTAGCTCCTCTTTCATATCTCTCCATTTTGGTGAATCCACCAGTTGCTGTCTGGGTCCTCAATGGTTTTGCTTTGTACAAAGTAAATGTCCATAGATTGTTTAAAGAGTTCATTATCTCCTTGGAGCAAGGAACTATGTTGGCATTTTGGTGGTTTGGGGAAAATTCCTGACAAGTAACTTATAAGGATTTATGTACATCTGCCACCAAGATTTTTTTTTTTTTTTTTTTTTTTTTTTTTTTTTTTTTTTTTTGGTAAAATGTGCCTTCTGGTTCAAATCAGTGTATCACAAAACAAAACAGAAAAGCATGTGGAAAGGAGACCTTTAGAGAAGAGATGACAGAAGAAGAGAGGGATTAGAAACAGTGTGTGGAGGGGATTACATTCCATGTGTTCTCATCTCAAATCTCTCTTATCTCCTCTGACCTTGTAATCTCCTTTTTCTCAATAGAAGGTGCTTGAAAATGTTCAAGTAAACTTTTAGTCTATAAAAATAAAATGCTAAAGACAGTTTAAAATACCATGCACGTATTATAGTGTTAAGTAATTTACCTTGCTTTCAGTCTATTGATAAGAACATATGGACAATAATGCCAGTTATGTTTCCTAATCAGAGAGTTTATATGAGAAGGAAAGAGATCCTCTTTTTGTTTACGTTTGACCTGTAATTCTGAACTCTAAAATATCTTTTTAAAGACTGAAATTTTAAGAACATCATAAAAAAAGTAATTTTCTTTGTCAATTAAAATACATTCATTGTGTTACAGCCTTAAATAACACTAATATTCTTCTAAGTTGCATAAACACAATGGTTGTGTTTTGGGCAGGGTCTGAATTTTGTGCCAGAAGATGGATTTGCACTTCGTTGCTTTGCAGTTCTTAGGCCTCCAGGTTAGTTTAAATCTTTCATTTATAAAATGCAGAATTCATCTTGCCTTGTTACTTTTTGTATATTCACATATATATAGATAGATCATATACATTCATATATATATAATGTGAGTATTTACTTTATATATGATGTTATGACTAAGAAATAAAATATAACTTTGAAATAAATTTACAGTTAAAATTAGTAAACCTGAGAATGAGCCATAAATTTTATATTGCACACACACACACTGGTGTATCATAGTTTGGTCTTTAATACACAGTTCTACACTTTGTTCCTAATCATTCCCATCCCACACTGCTCCCTCCATGCTCTTTGCTCTACATTTGTTAGTCCCCTTTCGGCATTCAAGTAGTCCCCCTGGTGATGTCATGTCACACATACTCTATGGCCTTCTCTTTTAGCTGTTCCTTTCTTCCTTAAGATCTCTTCACCTCACACTTCTTGTTCTACTTTGTAAGTACGACTTAAATTCCCTAGATATATACATACATATGTATACATGCACAGGTATTTTTCTTTTCGAGTATGATTTATTTTGTTTAAAATATATCATCTCTTTTTTAAATGTGTGTTTTTTTAATAGCTGATCATATGTCTATTGTAAATACATATCACATTTTCTTTATCCATTTATCTATGGATTGTCATTTAGACTAGTTTTCTTTTTTAACAATAATAAATAGTGAAGCAATAAACACCCACGTAAAAGAATCTATGTGGTATGTTGACTTTCAGTCCTGCCGGAACATGCTTGGTCAAACAGCAGTCAATTTCAAGTGTATCCTAGAGCCTCATATTGACTTCCATAGTGAATATATCAGCTTATATTCCATTGCGAGTGTATAAGGATTCCCCTTTTCCCACATTGTCAGCAATATCTGTTGACATTTATTTTAGTTAACATAATTATTTTGTCTGGGATAGATAGGATGGAACCTTAATATAGTTTTAATTTGCTTTTTCTTGATGGCTAAGAATGTTGAATTTTTTTTTAAATATTAATTTGCTACTGATATTTTTCCTTCTTAGAAACATCAAATTATTTCATTAACAAACTTATTGATTGTTTGAATGCCTAATATTTGTATATCCTAAGTGAATTTTAAATATTAATCCACATCTTATACATAGTTTGCAAAAAATTTCCCCCATTGGTGAGCCAACTCTTCACTCACTGTTTTCTGGGCTGTGAAGAAGCTTTTTAGTTTTATTCTATTCCATTTATTAGGGATTTACATTGTTTCTTGTGCTGTATGGTCCAATTCAGAAAGTGATTCCTATAATGTAACTTCTAAAATATTTTGCCTTGATTTTTCTCTTACAGTTTCAAGGTTTGATGTTCTACACTAAAATCTTTGATTCACTTAGAATTTATTTTTGCTAAGTGTATTTGCGAGAGGCTTAATTGCATTCTATTGCATATGGACACACAGCATTTTGAAGTACCATTTGTTGAATTATGATTTTAACAACTTTGTTTAAAATTGTATAGCTACAACCATGTGAAAGACTTTGCAGGTCATCTATTCTATCGCACTGATCTCTATGTCTGCTTTGAGGCCAGTAACATGCTGTTTTTATTATATTAGTATGAGTGTGAATTTAAGTCCAGCAGATGTTATGTCTCCTGCTTAGTTCTTTCTGTGTAGAATAATATTGGCTATTCAGCATCTTTCATACTTCCATAAGAAATTCAAAATTGTCTACTTTAGCACTGAAAATAGGGTTAATTTCTGGTGAAGATTGAGTTAATATGTATATTTCATTAAGAAGCTTTTCTTCTTGGGTAGATTTATTTCTAGATTATTTTTTTTATCTGTCTGAATGAGACTTTTCTCACTCATCATTGTTGGATGCAGAAAGAAAATTTATTTTCATATTCTGTTTTCCCCTATTACTTTACAAAACATTGTTACCATATCCAGGCATTTTATACTGGTGTCTAGAGGATCTTTTAAGTACAGAACCAATTTTTACGTAAAACAGGACTAATTTGACACTTCTTTTCACATCTATATCACTAAGTCAGTCTTTTGTAAAGAAATCCACATGAATTTCAATAAAACAGTATTTTTGAGCAAAGACTTTGGTGCAGTATTTGCTTTTAACCTCTGGGATGTGTGTTTCACTGTGTCTTTCTGCAGAGTTAGGGAGATCATGGGATTCTGCATGGACACTAAATAAATAATGAAAAAGTACAAGTATTTGTGTTTAAGTGAATAAAGGATCTGTGGCACTTCCTGTACTAAATGTAATTCACTCACAAAGGAAAAAGATCTGATGCATATATAATATATATATTCTGCTATATATATAAAATATATAGAGAGATAGATAGATAGATAGATAGATAGATAGATAGATAGATAGATAGAAAGATAGATAGATAGATAGATAGATAGATAGATAGATAGATAGATAGATAGATAGATAGACAGATAGATAAAACATAGTTAAATCTTTAAGAAGGTAAAATAAACTTTCATACAAGGTCAAATATAGCATCACTCCACTTATTTAATGCATCTAATATAAATGCATAGCATCATAGAATAAAAAGGGAAGTAATAAGTGATAATCCATGGATATAAATTTCACATTAGAAAAAATGAGCAAGTTCTAAAAATCTAAATGCATTAAGATACCTATAGTTGAGTGTCATCTTGTATTCTGAGGAATTAATAAAGATGTACATCTCATGTCATCACTAAACCAAAGATAAGCCTTTGTGTTTATCTGACTTCTTCAGGCCCCATTCGCCAGTCCTCAGCTCCAGCAAAGGGAGCTGTTCTTTCACCTCATTTGTCTTCTCTCACTCTTGGAGTTCCCAGGAAGAATGCTTCTAAAATGGAAGCCTGGGTGTTATTTATACCTTTGTGATTTTCTGCTGTGCATCTCTGATGTGAGAAAAGTGACCTAGTTTCTGCAATAGAAACAAATCAAATAAATGCTGGAAGCAGGGCAAGTGATCCTTATAAACAGCATTTTTGTACTTTCTAAAGACCTCTATACACTGTCTGAAATATCTGTTAAAATATTAATCTTATAAATGAGGGAATTGAAACATTATGTTCCCAAAATTTTATCACAAATATGTAATAAATCTGACAACCATATCTGCCTGCTGGGAAAAGTCTTAATTTGGGCTTCATACTAAACCTCTAGGATTAGATTTCAACCCACAGATTTTTTCCTCAAAACTTACAACATTAATGGACTAAATACCACCTTGTTCCCTATCTCTGTAAAGGAATGACAGAAATATATAATGCATTCTTGTAAAATACCTTCTTGATGGGTTTCTATAGAAGAGGCTATATTGTAAACACTCACTAGGATTGTTAATGGTGGGGAGTCAGACAATGTGATGAGTCTCATTATTCATAGAGACGAGCAGTTATCAAGCTAAGCTCAGAGAAGTTTATGAATCATTGAAAGCTTACAAGCTGTTGCTTAAACATACCTGTCAGGTGGACAATTAGATTACAACAATTAATAACAACTTGTGGTGTTGGAGAATAGATATGGAACATTTTTTTTCTCTTTATCTTTCTACTTTGTAACATGAATTTTGTTACCAAATGATCCTCATGAATGCCTTATAGCATGCGACTAAAGCTATTTAGACTTTTGAAAATGTCTCCTTATCTCTTGAAACTGGTTAAAAATATCTTGTAAATGTAATCTCATGTTTACCTGGTTATTGCATCTTTGTATCCATTTATGATTAACATTCAAAAACATGCTTTTTATTGGATTATATTCAGTCATGGAGATTGATTTCAATAATCTTAATTGTAAAAGGTGGACATGTCCCTAAATTAAGAATAGATATCTTTAGATACATAATGACACAAATTATTGATTATTAATTTTTGTACTCACAAAACTGAATTATACTTTATATTTCTAAATACTTGCAGTTCTACAATTGTCATTTTACACTGTATAGAAACTGAGTTTGAATTACAGTAGAGTCAAGAAAGATGAGTCTACAACTATAAATATAATTTTTCATACAAAAATAAGGAAGGAATTTTACCCCAGTTTTCTTTGCAACATGATTATATGTCTTACCTCTCTGCTCTGTGAACAGATAATACTACAAAATTAAATTGCTAATGAAGACTTTATTTTCAACATTTTAATCATCTATCATTTGCAATGTATTAATTGAGCATGTGCTATGATACTTTAACAGATAATAAGGCTGCCTTATGAACCTTATGACAAATTTCAAGAAATACAAATTTGATTATGAGGTATCTGATAGCCCTATTGTGGTTAATAGGGTGCTTTCTCTTCTCTAAAGCGGAACAGAACTAGAAAACAACTGTTTCAGTCTTGACAGTCTTCATAAAACATGAATTCACATGCCTTCTGAGCCTCATGGTTTGATGGGTATATGAATCAAAAAAACTCTACTCTATCCCTATCATCATCATCATCATCATCATCATCATCACCATCATCATCATCATCATCATCTACAAGCTAGACTCCATCTGTGTTCAGAGTGGCCAGGCTTGGTGATGAATTGTGTGTGTGTGTGTGTGTGTGTGTGTGTGTGTGTAACATAGGTTGGGGACTTTAACGAGAAATAAATCATACCTGGCAGTGATGGTCCTAGACTAGTTTTCAATATGCCTCTGCACCCTCACCCATCAGCCCTTGTAGAGTCAGTGCTCAGATTTAATACTCTCAAGACAAAAATGAAGGAAGATTTCAATAACTACAACAAGGGTTGTCTGAGGCTAGAGTAAAAGGCTGTGCACATAAAGCAGAAAGGCTACATTAGAAGCAATAGCTCTCTGGCCTCCCTCCCAGTGCCATGGTTATCTCCTCTGGCTTCACCTCAATGCATCTTTTTTATTGTGCTTTTAATAGGGTTTTGTTTTACTACTAAGTTTCCCTATCCTATACATTATATCTTATTCAGATTTATGTTTTGTCCTTTGTTTTTAGCATGTTCTTTTAAAATCTTATTTTTTTAAAAAATGAGAACATTGAAGAGTCACCACATATGTTTTACTCAATTTCCATAAAGTTAACACCTAGGTCTTAGTTTCTTGGAATTGTTAAATCGAACAAGTAAGGACATTCATAATACTAATGATTGTACCTTTAACTTTATTCAGTTTTTACTAGCTTTTCCACAATACTTCTTTGTCTTTTACAATCCCACACAGGATACTGTGTCTCATAATCCACTTAAGTAACTGTAAAAAAGTCCACAATGCTACTCTCAAAGTGACATAGAGAAAATCTATGTTCTCCGATTTTTAAGCTACAAATAAAATCTCACTGGGTCCTCAGATTTGTTTACTTTGATCATCCATCGATGGCCTGTGAGTACTACCTCTCCCTGTGTGTTTACCTGCTTTCCCTTCTGTATCTATGTTCCTCTTCTTAGAAGGACATCATATTGGATAAAGGCCTCATTCAAAGGAATTCATTTAGCATAGCTGTCTTTTCACAAACCCTAGATCCAAATTCAACCAGGTTCTGAAATGCTGAGGTTTGAGATGTTAGCATATATGAATATTTGGGACAGAAGTTTACAACATCACTTATTTTTCATCATCTTGTTACCTTATACCTATCACTAACTATGACTATCAGTAGTTTGATGACTTTTATAACATTAAGCATTTGAATACATCAAGTAGTATATAAAGCACCTTGATATGAATACTTGAATTCTTCACAATAACACTATAGTTGGTTCCAGAGAGAATGTAAGGACTCACACATAGTCTTTGGATCATATCATTAGGGATATGAAATAAACATAGTCAATGAATCTTGTTTTATTTCTCCATTGTAAATTTTCAGTTTTCAATTTTGCATACTCTGTTCACTACAAATAAGTCATGAGAACTCTAGCTAAAACTCAAGGTAAGCAAATTAAGTCCTCCCTTCCCCACAACATAACAGGTGTAAGGACTGTCTGATGTTTGAGCTTATGTTAAAGAAACCACAGTAATTAATAAATATTACCAAAAAAGTTCAAAACCATGAAGCTAGTCTATTTCTCATTTATATTTTATTTTTATGCTTTATGATAATTAATGAGAGTATTTGTAAAAAGCAAGATGCTCATACAGCGTAGGACTTCATGTCTCTGGAAATTGTAATCAGCTGTCAGACTTGAGCATATCTCTTATGAATGTGTCAACAGTTCTTTGTCTATCAGATTGGAGCTCTTCCTTTTTGTAATTGTTAGTATATCTTCTAACTGACTCTTCTGGGAAATCTTACAAGACAGCATAGAAATGAGTCTGTCTTCCTGATGGACATACAGGAAGTACCATGCTAGCTGGGTCTCTAAATGAACTTGGCA
Source organism: Phyllotis vaccarum (assembly GCA_033318265.1). NCBI lineage: Eukaryota > Metazoa > Chordata > Mammalia > Rodentia > Cricetidae > Phyllotis > Phyllotis vaccarum. The sequence goes on from JARWLC010000009.1 coordinate 97,708,608, forward strand.
AAGAGAAGCAGTGGTCTAGAGACAGACACTATGTTACCCAACTGAATCAAATATGAACAACCAGCAAAGATGTAACTGGTTTCTCTAGTCTCAAACTTAGTATACACAACAGCTCTTCAAGTTTCTGATATTACTGTTAAAAGTACTAATTTTACTAGATTCACTTTTTGAGCCTAGATTTTAAATTATCAAAAGTGAATAAACTCAAATAAATTCTTATAACAAAAGATGATGGCTGGTATTTATTGTTCTGGTTAATCTCCTGCAAGAACTTCCAGAAATACTATACTACAGATCAGAACATGTCCAGGAAAGATAGTTTACAAGTGAAAAGACATAGTAGAACACAGTGAAAATTCAGTGAATGAAAGTTCCCCAAACAAAGTCACCCTATGTTAAAGATTCTATAAAATTTATTGAGTCCATGATTGTACAATTAGAATGTAGCAGATCCAGAGACAAATTATCTTAAGATATCTTTAACATTCTTGCCAACCTTGCCCTCTATATCTGGTCTAACATTCTTTCAAATATCAGATGAAACATTCATCATGTATTAAATTAGCAAAACATCAGCTTCCACCAAACCAAAGTGAAAAATGTCATCAGATAGCATCTAAAATCTATCTGTGGCAGAGATCCCCACTTCCCCACTTTGTTATGCCCTGAACAAAGTATTGTAAAAATGCCTTGGCTCATGGTTTGTATTGTCTGTGCCTGTTTTATAACCTCTTCCATATCAGAATATGGAAAGCTAAATCCATGCCCTTTGGTCATTGTAAGCCATCTTTGGCTCAGAATAAGTCCCATCTTACTGGCTTTGAGATGGAACTGTGTTTTATATCAACATTTCACATCAGCTAGTAGGTTATCAGGGACAATTTGTGTCTCAAAGTTCTGTGGTATAGTCCTCCCTAAGTGATGCCCAGATAAAGGTATGTTAGAGAGTCTGAATTTTCTACATACCAAATAATTAATTATTTTTATAAGATTAAAGTATCTTATGTACTCACATACTAGTATATTTGTGGTAGAATCTTTATTAGACATCTAATGTGCTCAAAACCAGGTATCATAATAAAAAGCTGCTAAGGGGCACCTGTCTCCTAAGCTGCTAAGGGGCACCTGTCTCCTTTAAGGGAAGTCAGTCCCCAGACTTTAACTTTACACCTATTATATGCTTTCCTTGGCAGCACCATATCCAAGCACTTAATAATTTCAATGAATCTGAGTTTTCTGACTTGGCTCTTGGAAATTATCTTAATTTCTGAGTACTAGAAAGTGTGCCAGTTTAGCTTACCTGTATTGAATTTGAAAGTATTCATGAATAATGTGATGGTCAAGGTCTGATCCAGATTGTACAGTATTTAAATTATCTGTAATTTGAAGACAATTCTTTAAGATGCAAAATAAAAATTAAGCTTTAATATTTTTGCCATATGAAAATGAATCTTAAATGGCATTATTAGAGTCTCAAATACGAATTTTACTTTTGTTTGTCATTCCTTTAGACAATTTTCTAAAAAATACTCACATGGATGTGAGGCTTTATATCTTCCCAATGTAGTATATCTCTCTTAGTAACCCATAATTCTCACTGAGTCCATTTACATGAGGTTAGCATTCACTTGGTCCCTGGTAGGGGTTCAAGTATCAGTGAAACTTTCAGGATAAATTTGTCAAAGAAATAGAGAGTGGTCACAAAACGAAGATGTAAATCTGTCGTACTTCAGTAAGAAGTTAGGCAAGTCACCAAAGCTACTTTTACACTGAAGAGAAAATAAAATTATGAATGAAAGAAGGTAAGAGACAGTGACCATGGTAGGAATTATAATGCCTGGAAAACAATCAATTGTATAAGAGAATGTAGGTGAAATATATTCATGGGGGGGATAAAAAATAAAATGCCCTTGAGGCACGGTATACAGGCAATGGAAATGAAAGCAAAGCTCACACACCTAGTGGGTCCTCCTACATTCTTGAACCTAAGACTATAGTTTAGCTCTGAGCCTAGCATCTAAAAACCATGGCATGCCCTAAGGGTTGAATCAGGCAATGGCTTCCTTGCTCTTATATGCTTTGTTTTCCTTCATCTGCTTTTCATGTAATGTAATTTCATAGAAAGCAAAGAAGCTTTATTGACCATTCCAGAAAAGTGAGAAAAATTTCACTGTATTCTGAGATGTCTTAGGTTCTTCCACCTATTACTTTTCAATACCTACTGAACTACAGTCAGGGACACAAATGTCAGGCCTCAAAAATCAATTTCTTAGAAACTTCTACATCCTCAGAAAATGAGAAAGACAAGTTCTCCTGCTGGGAATTTTTTTTCAGCTGAACTTAAAACTACCAGTTGGAATCTTAACAGCCCATTGTTTCAAAATATCTAGAGAAAAAAAAATAGGGGTCCTGAAAAGAAACACCAAAATTTAATGTTTTAGTCTGGGCATTTTTAGAGCAATATCTACTATTAAATGCAAACTTATCCCTTTCACTTTGCTAGTTATCCTGAGAATTCTCATGTTATGAAATTGACAACATAATGCAGCGTATTTATAAAAAGAGAGGAAATCAAAATTCAGGAAGATAATTTGTTAGATTTTTAATATACATTTTTTATTTAAAAAGATTTTTTGATCCATGTACACCCCTGCTACCCTCCTGTCCTCCCAGACCCTCCCAGTCCTCCTTCAGCTGCCCCCAACCCCATCCCTCCATCCATTCTCCAAAGAGGGCAAGGAGTCCCAAGGTGGGTCAGTTCAGCCTGGTGTATCTATTTGAGGTAGGTCAGATTCCTTCATTTCAATATTAAGGCTGGGTTAGGTGTTCCTCTGTAGGGAATGGAGTCCATGATGTCAGTTCATGCACAGAAACATAGTCAGATCCTACTTCACAAGGTTCCCCATACTGACCATGCCATTTGACAGTCATATACCTATGAAGGGTTTAGTTTCATTTCCTGAGGATTCCCTAGTGGCTGTTTCTGATTCAGTGAACTCCCAGTAGCTTCAGTCAGCCATGTTTATGAGTCCCCTTCTCATGATCCTGATCCCCTATCTTGCATAAACTCTTCTTACTCTCTCTTCAGCTGAACCAGGAGCTCAACATGATGCTTAGCTGTGTATCTTTATTTCCGACTCTATTCATTGTTGGATGAAAGTTCTATAATGACAATTGGGTGGTCATTTATTTGATTATAGGGTAGTCTTGTTTAGGCACCCCTTCTACTATTGGTTGGAGTGTTAGCAAAAGACATCCTGTGGGTTTCCCTAACACCTATCCACTTTCCAATCACAAAATGGCTCCCTCTATCAAGATATCCACCTCTTTTTTCTCTCTCTTTGTTGCTCTTCTTACTCAACTATCTGCTTCTCTCATGATTTGTTCCCACCTTTCCTTGGTTGCTACCCATTATGATTCCAATTTACTGAGGACACCTTTTCTATTTTTACTTCCTAGGGCATCACTGTATATCTTACTTAAGTTCTAGCTTTTCAGGGTTGTGGTTTTTCAGCCTGTGTATTCTTTGATTTTTGTCTAAAAAAAACTTATGAGTGAGTGGATACCATAGCTATTTTTTCTGGGCCTGTGTTACCTCACTCAGGAAGATACTCTTCAAATCCATCCATTTGCTTGCAAATTTTAGGATGTCAATATTTTTTAGTACTGAATAGTACTCCATTGTGTAAATATACCACAATTTGTTAATCCATTCTTCAGTTGAGAGTCATCTAGGTTGTCTGTAGGTTCTTGCTATTATGAATAATACTACTATGAGCATAGTTGAGATAATGCTCTTTGGGGTAAGAATGTGCATCCTTTGAATATATGCCCAATTGTGGTATTGCTGGATCCTGAGGAACTGCTATACTGCTTTCAGGAGTGGCTGTATGAGTTTACACTCCCACCAGCAATGGAGGATGGTTCACCTTGCTCTCCAGTATAGTCTGTGTCTGTGTTTTTGATCTTAGCCATTCTGACAGGTGTAAGATGGTACCTCAAAGTAGTTTTGATTTGCATTTCTCTGATGTCTAAAGATGTTGAGCAATTCTTTAAGTGCTTTTCAGCCATTTTTAATTCTGTTGAGAATTCCGTTTTAAAATCTGAACTCCATTTTTAAATTGGATTATTTGGATTTTTGGCCTCTAGTTTATTGAGTTCTCTATATATTTTAGACATCAGTCCTCTGTCAGATATATGGTTGACAAAAATTTTTTCCCATTCTGTAGGCTGTTGTTTTCTCTTATTGACTATGTCATTTGCCTTTCAGAAGCTTCTCAATTTCAGGAGGTCCCATTTATTAATTGTTATTTTTACTATCTGTGCTACTGATGTTATATTAGGAAGTAGTAACCAGTACCAATCTGTTGAAGGGTATTTCCCACTTTCTTTCTGTCAAGTTCAGTGAAACTGAGTTCATGTTGAGGTCTTTGATCCACTTGAATCTGAGTTTTGTGTAGGATGATAGATATGGATCTATATCTATTCTTCTAAACACAACTATGCATTTATGCCAGCATCTTTCATTGAAGAAACTATCTTTTTTCCATTAAATATTTTTGGCCTCTTTGTCAAAAATCAGGAGTTTGTGTGTGGATTAAGGTCAGGACCTTCAATTCAATTCCATTGATCCACAAGTCTGTTTTTATGCCAGTATGAGGCTGTTTTTAATACTGTAGTGCTACAGTATAGCTTGAAGTCAGGGATGGTGATGTCTTCTGAAGTTCTCTTATTGAACAGGATTGTTTTTGGAAATCCTGTGTTTCCTATTGTTCCATATGAAGTTGAGTATTGTTCTTTCAAGGTCTGTAAAAAAAATATGTTGGGATTTTGATGAGGATTGCATTGAATCTGTAGATTGCTTTGGTAAGATTGTCATTTTTACTATGTTGATCCTACCTGTGCAGGAGCATGAAAGATCTTTACATTCCCTGGTATCTCCTTCATTATTTTTTCTTCAATAACTTAAAGATTTTATCAAATACCTCTGCCAGAACTTTGGTTAGTATTATTTTAAGATATTTAAAGCTATTTGCAGTTATTAAAAAGGGTGATGTTTCCCTTATTCCTTTCTTTTATCATTTCTTTATCCTTTCCCTTATTCCTTTCTTTATCAATTATGTATAGGAGGGCTATTGTTTTTTGTTTCTTTGTTTTTTTGTTTTAGTCTATCTTGTACCCGCTATATTGCTGCAGGCATTTACAAGCTGTAGGAATTCCCTGTTAGAATTTTGGGAGTCACTTATTTATACAATCTTATCATCTGCAATTAGAGATAGTTTGACTTTCTTTTCATTTGTATTCCCTTAATCTCTTTTTGTTTTCTTATTTATTTAGCTAAAACTTCTAGAACTATATTGAAGAGACAAGGGAAGAGAAGGCAGCCTTTTTGTGTCCCTGTTTTTGGTGAGACTGCTTTGAGTTTCTTTCTGTTTAGTTTGATACTGGCTGTCAGATTGCTGTACATCACCTTTATTATATTTAGGCATTTTCTCTTTATTTTTGATCTCTCCAGAACTTTTGTTATGAAGAAGTATAGTATTTGTGAAAAGCTTTTTCTGCATCTAAAGAGATGATTATGTTTTTGTTTTTTTCTTTCAAGTTGTTTATATGATGGATGACATTCAAAGTTTTTTCCTATGTTGAACCATCTCTGCATCTCTGGGATGAGCCTACTTGATCATGGTGGATGATTTGGTTTTTGTTTGCTTGGTTGGTTGGTTTTTGATATTATTTTTTTGATATTTTATTTGATTTTTTTGTTGAATTCAGTTTGCGGGTATTTTATTGAGTATTTTTGCATTACTGTCCATGAGCTGTATTTGCCTATAATTCTCTTTCTTTCTTGTATCTTTGAGTTGCTTGTGTTATCAGGGTGATTGTAGCATCATGAAAAAAAGTTCAGCAAAATCCCTTCAGTGTCTGTTGTGTGGAACAGTTTGAGGAATATTGGTATTATTTCTTTGAATGTCTGGCAGAATTCTGCACTGAAACTAACTGAGCTTGGTTTTTTTTTTTTTTTTTTTTTTTTTTTTTTTTTTTTTTTTTTTTTTTTTTTTAAATAGAGAGATTCTTAATAACAGATTCAATTGCCTTGGGTGTTACAGCTCAATTTAGGCCATTTATCTGGTCTTGATTTTATTTTTAGAAGTGGTACCTCTCCAGAAAGCCATTGAGCTGGTATTCCTCTTCTTCTCCTATTCTCAGATTTAGTCTTTTCATGACGTCCCATATTTCCTAGACATTTTGGGATCTGAATTTTTTGGTTTTAGTGTTTTCTTTAACTGACGTATCTATTTCCACTATTGTATCTTCCACTCCAGAGATTCTCTCTTCCATCTTTTGCATTCTGTTGGTTATGCTCCCATTTGTAGTGCCAGTTCATTTCTTCAGGTGTTCTATTTTCAGCATTGCCTTGGTTTGTGTCTTCTTTATTGCTTCTACTTCAATTTTTAAATCTTGAAATGTTTACTTCACTTGTTTATTTGTTTTATTTGTTTTCTTTATTTTTTTTCAGGGAGTTGTTAATCTCTTCCATTTTTTTGGTATTTTATTTATTTAAGAGAACTTTTTATATCCTTCTTTAAGGCTCCTATTATCTTTATAAAGTTGTTTTTTAAGTTCATTTCCTTCTGCTTCCTCTGCATTGCCATACTTAATTCTTGATGTTGTAGAGCCATCAGGTTCTTCTGGTAGTGCCATGTTTTTCCTCATGTTGTTATATGTATTCTTGCACTGGCATCTGCCCATTGCTTCCTTGGTTCACTGCATGATTTTTTCTGAATATCAGATAGCTGATTTTGGTGCAATCTCTTCTGAGTGTGTCTATGTCTCAAGAAGCCTCTTTTGGTCCAATCTGGATTCTTGGTCCACTCTTAGTGTTTAGTCTCCTAGTTAGCTGTGGGACAGAGGACTGTGGGTTTCCAATTGTTGCAGAGGTCACAAGGGTTGCCATGTGATTACCTAGGTTTGTTATGGGATAATGGTTTTGGCCCTGGGGTGTCCTGCAGACTGAGTTTTTCTAGGAGGTTTGGGCTTGCAGAAGGTTTCCCTGTTGGCTTGTGTTTAGGGCAGAGCTGGAATTCCCAGGGCTATATCCCTTGGCTCAGTTTCTGAGACTGTGGTCTCCATTTGGCCTGGGCATGGTACTACTCAGCTTTTAGTCAGATGTGGATGAGTCATGACTTATGATGCCATGAAAATTTGCGTTTTTAACCCAGTAAAATTATAACCCCACCACGCACAAAGATCAAGGGGTATGAAGTTATATCACTAATTCTTCTCATTCTTTAGAACCATCTCCTCAATTTTCTGATGTCAGAGTAGGGATTAAACAGATATTTCAGGAGAGAGAAGGATAGAATTCTTGCCAGATCTACTAAAGGATCTTTACAATTTGGTTTACCTGTAATCTTTTTTTCGTTTGCTATTCAAAAGAATGCATTTATTTAAAACAGAATATGTTTTCTCAGACTGTCCTCTAGAGATTCACTATTTTAAGAATATTACCCCCACAAATCAATATTGATTAAAAATTTAAATAAAAACTGATTTGATGGTACATAAAAGATATACTATTTATCAAATTTTGTTGTCTATCATTACAGTTGGATTAAGAGTTCCTCATGCATTGATAAAATATTTTTATCATAAAATGCACCATAAATATTAAAATACCACCAATTTTCTGTAGTTGATAAAAACTAGAATGTTCTTTGGAATTGTGGAAAATAAATAAATAAAAACTGTTTTCTCCCTACAGTCTATGCACCTTCTTTCAGGATATCCACATTGCTTGAAGTAATGGCCTATATTTATATTTATATATTTATAGATTCAAATCTTGCAGTGCATTTTCTATGCTTTACACACCCAGTTTCTCTGACCAATGACTTCACCTCAAAATAAAAATTGTGTACTAAAACAGAAAACACCTTGTGTTAAATAATCAAATGAACCCAGCTGGAAGAATTTCAGCATCATGGTTTCAGCATTCTGGAGACCCTTGTCACCTACTGTTTTTCATGAAGTATCACACGTTCAGCTGATGACATTCAGCCTTCCTTGACCTCAAAAGGATTTCAGTGATGGCAAGTTGGATTATGTTTCAAGAGAATATATCATTGACAAACTTCCAATATTAGCATTAAATCTGGCCATGGATATAAGTTTCAACGTGCAACTTGTTTGAAATGTTTGTATGTGTGGTGCTTTCTTATTCCTGTTCTTTTCAACATTTCTGTAATTGTGTAAAAATGTGTTCATTATGGTATTTCTTCACCATGGTATCATGAAACATGAGAAACCTATATGATTCTAGATACTATTTCTTTATGACACAATGGTTATGTCTCTAGTTACAATGCACAGTCCATGCACAGGTTGCTGTGTCCACAAGGTTTCAGCTGTGTGCCTGATACCTCATCACAACAGAGTGAACAGCTGTTCTCTTGAATACCACCTTACTTCAGCTGAGAATGTTTCTGTTCCTTGGCAAAATGATCTTTACTTCAGTTGTTAGGAAGGCATAATCATTAAAAGTGCTAAACTTCATAGATGGTGGGTATTTGAATGGTTTTGCTCCAAAATTTAACTTATATTGTTGAGGTGAAACTAGCTAGAGCAAAAAAGTTCCAGAGATGGTGTACAAAAAGACTTGCTTCTCAGGAGGCAGCTGGTTACCATTTAAAAAGACAATCACTTGCTTTCCATTCAAGTCCAACAGAAATCCTACTGTGTCTCCTTCCTTCCTGCACAGATGCAAATGAGACTTACTTCTGGCATTGTACCAAATAAGCTGCCGACAGCCATCATAGACACAGGAGTATTCATCATCTCCAAAACTGTATCCTTCTTTGAAAAGAAATTTGCTGTCTAAAGAAGTCCAACCAATCTGCATGACACCAGAGGTAACCACTGTTACTTTGCAGTACTATTCCTCAGTGTCCATACAAATAGTGCAACTTATACTCTCAAAGGAGGAGGCATCACAACAAGCCTCCAAGCCATGAGGTAAGATCTTCAACTACTCGCTGACTCATTGCTGTTGAGCATGGCACTACTGTTATTCAAGTTCACTTTTTATAGGTTAATAGTCTGTGTTCTTTTAAAAAGAGATTGCCTAAGCTCCACTGGCCACAGAAACAAACTTGACATGGCAGATAATCAGGGTCATCATTCCACAACTCCAAGGTTACTGATCAGTCACTAATACTGGATCCAGAGATAAACAATTTATTTTCACATGTCTGGGAAAACTTTTTTTCTGTAATCAATGGAAAAAGAACAACTGTGGGGTAAGACTGTAAATTCAGACATTGAAGCAAGTATTCCAATATTCCTGGGTTAAGTAAATCTACTCTTGTAGGACCTTCTAGTTTCTCACCCAAGAAGCCCATGACTCCTGATGGGTCCCTGTGTTTGGCAGGGTAGCCTGAGTCTTGGCATGCTGCTTCACTATTTATATTGAGAATTTCAATCAGTTTCTGAAGTGTATATTTCATGGGCAATGGACATTTTTCTAGTCACAAGGTTATAACAGCTAGTCTCAATGAAACTTTCAATGAAATTACTCTAATTAAAGATTGGACAACATCCAACCATCCTTCATCTGTTTCTGTCATTTTGTGCAATGTAATCATTGAATAGGAAGGTTCTTGATCATTATTTATAAGTGTCATTACTGCCAGTTTATCCAGTACTAACACATCCACATTTTTTTTTCTCCTTGGTGCATGTTGTCCTTGGCCTGTCCTTGGAGGCTGAACAGGGTCCCAAGATTGGCTCCTGATATCAGTACTAGGGACTGTACTGTTTTCAGCCTGCTGCTGGCGGATATCAACACTGTCCTCTGATCCCCTTTAATCTGTGTAGATAAAGGAGTTACCCATAGTATTAGTGGCACCTGTAATCCCTAGTAGGTGGGCTATGTGCTCTGGGAGAGCAAATAACAAACCATGACCAAGTCTTCTGCTTGCTAAGAACACAAGCCAACCAAAGACAATTGTGGTAGAATTAAGGTGTTAGCTGACAAGGCTTAGAGGTGTGTCTCTGAAGTTCTGGGAGCTTGAACAGGCATAGCAAGCAGAGGCTGCTGGGACCTTGAACTGCCATGTTTTGTTCCTGCATTCTCAGAGAGTAAAGCAGCAGTCCCATCATGGGTTAATTCTTATCTTCAAGAATTGTCTTAAGGTTCAATTTGTATCTGTGAGTGTTAATATACCCCTTGATAAATATTAATCCTTTGTATGGTATATTGCAAGTGATTTTACTGAAATAGCTGGTGCACAATGTGGGGCTTGAGCCCATGACCCTGGGATTAAAAGTTCCATGCTCTACTGACTGAGCTAGCTGGCCACTAGTCCATGGGCATTTGAGCAGGTCTGCTTAGTGCCCAGAGTGCTGATTACAAGCTGGGAGTGTCTTGTGAGTCTGTACTTTCAGCTATGGTGCTCCAGCCAGGCATATTTCACCACCAGGGCATGTGTGTGCAGTGCAAACCAGTGCTGTCAACTGCTGCTTTATCTAAATGGCAGGGTGCAGATGTTGTCATATTGTCCTGATCATGTGTGAATTTGCTCTTAATTGAGGTTATTCAGTCTGCCCACCCTCACTGGGAAGACTGAACAGATCTAGATAGGCGGGCTCAGGGCTACATGTGGAGAGCCAATGAGTCCACCATATTACTGGAACCCAATATTGCATGAAGCAGGACATTGAATGCTACTGTGGCACCTGCTGGCCAAACATTGTCATTACATCTGGAATGAGGTAATTGATTCTTCTTTCCCACAGTGGCTAACAATTCCTTCTTCATGACTTCAGGATATACTTTTCTGTGGTGATTGAGAATTTATTGCATGAGTTTATTTTTGAGGGCTTCAGTCCCTCAGTCCTGCTACTTTTTAGCTTAATTCTATATTTTATGTTTCAAAATAAATGACCTGGTGTACATTCTAAGATCCTGATAAGCATGTTGGAAGATTTAAATATAGGAATGAGCAATTTATGGTTGATTTAAAATCTAGGAATAAGCAATTGCTGTCTAGAATGTATGATATAGAAATTTTAACCAATATATTGGCAGATAAAGTTAATTTCCTGGAAATTAGTTATGATAAACTTTCAGATAGAGCATTCTCATCAGACATGAATATTGAGAGCATAAAAAAGAAATACAGGCTTTCTGTTCATGATGAGAATGAGAAACTTATTAATTGCATTAATGATGAGAACAAGAAATTTATTAATTATGCTAATGATGAGAATAGGAAAATTGCTGATTCTATGAGGTCATTGGATGGACTGGCACATCAGGAAAATCAGACTCTAGAAAAATCGGTATTGTCTAAGCTTCAGGAATTGGAGGCCCATGCTGCAATACTGGAAAGGGGTGCTACAGCATTTTCTGATCAGAAGAATTCAGATCAACTCCTGATAAGGTATTATGGTAATTAAGACTCTCTACTTTAGATGCTAAACATGAAAGGGATACCCCTTTCAATGTCAGTATTGTTTCCAGTTATAATTCAGACAAAGAACATGTATATGGAGTCCTCAGAATTTATGGAGTATAATTATGAGCCAATACATATGAAAGATATCAAGGATTTCAAAGAAGTCATGTTTCTCTATGGGGTCCACTCCACCTATTTAAAACAAATGATAAATGTATGGTCAACTAATAATTGAATAACTCCTCATCATTGGATGCAGTTGACAGCTGCTGTATTAGATAATAGCCAACATTAACAATGGAGAAATTGTCTTAGGGAGTAGGTTAGGGCCATAGAGCTCCATGGAAAGATTAGGGGCTTTTGCATTTCCCAGGACTAAATCCTTGGTGAAGGCTTGTTTGCTGATACGAAGGCTCAGACTACTTACAATTGAACATACAATGTTGCTGTACCATGCTGCTACTGGAGTCTGTCCTCTTGGCATATAATGTCCAGTTGGGCAAAGAACTGCCCTTGCCTCCACTGCTGACACTACACATGCTATCCAATCTGGAAGAACAGGATGATGGATGGAGACTGATGAAACCTGCCTGGACAGGATAAGATGGTCCTCTCAAAAAATGCCCTGCTTCTAAAAAGACCTGTCAGATATCCTAGGCCTGTAGCCAAAATAATAGATGCTCCAATTGTGCACAGAAAAGCTGTAGATGATTGTCCAGGTAGCTGAATGTCACGGTCCTCTCCCAAATCTTGGAAGCTACTCTTTTATGTTTCCAACTTTCAGGTAATATACTTTCCTTCTCAGGTCTTGATGGGGTTTAAGACATGGTAGTAAAGGTTACTGTTTTCTCATCTCTTAGCAAGAAACATTCAGATTCTGTATTTTTACTAATCAAGATAAACAGTTTTGAAATAATTCATATACCTCACCATTTATCAATATTCTGTAAATGTAGGATATACCTTATATTTGTTGGTTTAATTGTAGTTTTACCCTGCTTGTGTTTTGCCTTTTTCTCCCCCAGACATTACCTTACAATAATTCCCATTTTATATAGTCATAGTTTAGTACTTTCTTAGTTATACAAAAGGGATGTTGTGGTGGAATTCAGGAATTAGCTGACAAGGCTTGGAGGTACCTCTCTGGAGTTCTGGGAGCTTGAATGGGACATAGCCAACCCCATTTAAGAGGCTTCTGGGACCCTGAACTGCCCTGTTCTATTCTTGTATTCTCGGAGAGCAAAGCAACAGCCCCATCATGGGATCATTCCTGTCTTAAAGAATTGTCTTAAGGTTCAATTTGTATCTGTGAGTGTTAATAAACCCCTTAATCCTCTATATGGTGTATTGCAGGTGAGCATTACTACAATAGACAATCATTTAGATATTTTTGCAATGTTCAGAGTATTGTTTTCATGTGGAGTTGAACTTGAATTCTATTTATTTTTAACAGCTGAATGCTGGAGAAGGTCAAACAACTTAATTCCAGCATTATCAACCACCAGGAAATCTGGCCATGCACTGGCAGTTCTGGGCCTAGTCAGAATTATCCTTAAAAGGGTGATCCCAGGATCTCCTCACGTCAACATCTTCCAAAGGAAAACACCCTCTTCTAGAAACAGCTTCAGGTGCCTCCAGCACAGGCCTCTAAGGAGAACATTCTGGCTGCTTCCCAAGCTCTGTCCAGTGCCACCTTCTCCCCAGACCCATGACCAAGAGGACTTATGGTCCAGTCTGGTCTCTTAGACCCAGGCTCTAGGGGCTGTTCCCTTCACTCACAGAAATCTGCAGGTTCTCCTTCTGGCCACATCTCCAAGGGTCTTCACAAAGGAAGGTTGGGCTATGGTACTGACTTTCTCTAGTTTCCAGGCCCACCAGAGAGAGGGAATAGTGACAGTGGCATGAGTCCTTTGTGACAGATTGAAGAGAGAATTAAAGATGGACACAGGATATGGCATTGCCATTATACACAGAGCCCACCCAGACTTTGCACTGCCAGGGCTCTCCCTCAGTTCCCTTACATGTAATTGTAAGATATTTTTTAAAAATTATGTCAACATACTGAATATGAAATAATATGCGCTTTACTTGAAAAGCTCGAATTTTCATAATTTTTATTAATTTCTGGTGTGTTGTTACTATAACAAAATCCTAACAAGTACAACTTTCAATTTGATTGAGCAGTTTTATTGAAAATAATTAGATTTTTAAGAAAACATTGATAATTTGAAAGTGTTGAATATATCACTTACCATTAATAGTAAGGATAATAGAAATAAGAAACAGTATCTCATACCTTATGATTAAATCACCATCCTGAGACAGATTTAACAATAGTTTGGCAAAATTATAAAGGACTATTTGATTCCAGGGTGTTCTACTAAGTTATCTGCTTTTACACATTATGATATAGATATAGATATGTTTATAGCTGTATACATCTTTTTAAAAAGAGTTACTTATATTAGTTCATGTGTTTGTCTACATGTACGTTTGTGTACATCTGTGCCAAGTATGCACAGAGACCAGAAGAGGAAAGTGGATATCCTGAAACTGTAGGTTACACATGATTGTGAAAGTGCCATGTGGATGCTGGGGATGATATCTGGGTCTTCTGCAAAAGCCTTAAGTGCTCTTAATTGCTAAGACACCTTTCCACATGTAAGGTGATGTGAGAGTACTGAATTACCCATTATGCATCATGTTCTTTACCCTGGATTTTTCAAAGGATCCAGTTTCAGTGCTTTCTTTGAGTTCATGAAATACCCACCCATGCTTGGGTGCTTCAATTTTGTCAAAAATGTCTTATACAGTACCTGTGAACTAGAAAGCAAGAGAGTACAGCTCTCATAGCCTGCAATTCTAAGACCCCATCTTTATGTCAACTTCTTTTATTCATTTGTTTCTTCTTGCCATCCATAACATGCCTGTAAAAATAATACCAGCAGTTTTCACTGTTCAGTGTACCTCAGAGCATACAAGGACTCTAATTTCTAGAAATGTCTTTCCAGGTAACTTTCACTGCTGATCACTATCAATTATGCATGCCCTTAGTCTAGGTGTTAGAAATAATGATTTAAGTACTGAAATGGTGAATATCCACATTCCAACTTCAGACTATGGTCTTTGTCCACATGCCTCTCATCCACCTCTGCTACTTTTGAGTTTCTAGTAAATTTCAATTCTTCCAAAGGTTGGCTTAAGACAGTGGAATCAAAGAGAATTGAGTTTTAGTTCTATGGTTAGATGAAACAATTTTGTGAATAGTTTGATTTAATTTTCCAAGTATTAAGATTATGTATTTAAATGCAGGAAACAAAACTAATCCCTGGGTAAGGTATCTGCCACATTGTAGATAACTAATACCGTGATTCTCAACCTTCCTAGTTCTGCAACAATTTAATGCAGTTCTTTACATTGTGGTGACCCCCAAACAATAAAATTATTTTCATTGCTACTTCATAACTGTAATATGTTGTTGTAATGAATCATAACATAAATATCTGAAAAAAAACAATATCTGATATGTGGGCCTTCTGAGAGGTATCATGACCCACAGGTTGAGAACCACTGAATTAATATATGTTGTTTTTGAACTTCTTGTATTGATGTTTCTCTACTTTCTTCAGGTAGGGAAGGCTTTATGGTTTTCTTTCCTATATAGCCAGTTATGGATGCATTCATAAGCAATTGACAAACATGTATTTATAATATCAGCTCTTATGTGGGTCCAGGTATTCCACCTACATTGTTAAACTCAAACACTGTCAATGTTTCCCTTCCATATTTTCTTTTTTTCTACCCTGTTCTATAATTGATGTATACTGACAGCTAGAGAGTCCATCTATTTCTTTTTTAACTCAACTTGAAGCATAGAAATTTATTTGATCAGTTTTACCACCATTCTTTTCCACTTGTATATAAAATGTTACTTATATTCTGTTCACTTTCTTTCCAAGCTACTTTCAGAAAACCAATGCCTTTAGACACAATGAAAAATGACTTTGACACATGTGGTGTGAATTCTTACATCCACATTTAGGTACCTTATTTTTATTGAAGGTAATGATCCACAGCAGACCATTATCACTGTTGTCAACTTTAGTGAATATTTGAATTGTGCATTAATAGTTAAAAATGTCTTTTCTTAGAACAAGAATATAACACCTACTGGAAAATTTTCTGATAAGTCTTATCTAAATATAATCTTAACCAGTTATATGACTTCTATAAGTTGTAATCAAAAATTCATATAACAAAAGATATTTTTAGTTGTAAGCTAAAAAGCATGATTATTAAACCTTTGCTACACTCAGCCTTTCTTCTTTAAGCATATTGATTTTTTTTCTATGAGGACTTCAGCCTAGATTTCTCATGTGAGTAATGTAGGTAGCAGAGCTTAGATTGAGCTTATCTCTATTTTGACACTGGACCAACTTTATTATATGTCTATGCCTCATCCTTTTGAATGTATATGTCACCTGACCTCTCTAAATTTTACTTGTTTACATAGATTTGTAACAGACACAAAATAGACCTACTTCAAAGCATTTGAGATTAAGAAAAAACAATCCAGTCAAAGGTGTTAAATGGACATTTTTAATGAGGTCCAGAAACATTTTCATCTTGCATGGAAAACAGTTTGCTATTTTAAGTAACTTTATGGGTGCCCACAAGGCTTGCTAAGAACAAATAAAATTGAGCAGAGGCCAGAGAGATGTCTCTGTGGTTAAAAGCCCTTGTTACTCTTGCAGAAGATAAGATTCAGTTCCCAGTATTCACACGGTGGCTCACAAACTCATGTAACCCCAGTTCCAAAACATATGATACACTCTTCTGGCTTCTGTGGGGAACTGTGATTTGCTCATAGATATATATATATGCAGGGAAACACTCATATACTTAAAATAAAAATATATATTGAAATCTGAGGACAGATTATATTGACTTCTTTCCAGAGATTCTAACAAGCAATGTGACACTTGCTATGCCCTGAACTTTTCTTGTCAGAAGGTCTGACAATTCCTCTTAAGAATAGCAGATCATTCATCAGATGGTAGAGGGAGGTGAATATGAGAAAAAGCACATAGTTCCCCCCCACCAACAAAAAGACCATAAAAAAATAAATGAGAGAGACTCCAGTGCTGTAAAGCACTGACATCGGGAACCTTGGCTGCTGTGATGTTCTCATCCTTGGACATAAGAGCAGCTTCTGTCATGGCTCTTGCCACCATTTATATTGGCACCAATATTTGTCTGTCCTTGGTCCTTGTCTGCACTCTGCTCTCCTCTCTGTTCATTTTCTGTAACTTTAAAAAAAATCTTCCTTCCTTCTTCCTACCTTAGCCATAGTGGTGTTTCTCCATTTTCTTTTCAATTATTTTTAGAATTTAAGATTCTAATTTAAGTTTTTTAACTGAGTTAAAACTGAATTTTTACCTTCTTAGCTCATACTGATAATATTTTTAGTTTGGCTTTATCTCAGTGTGGTATAAATATTTCAGGGCCCACTGAAACTATTGGTCTAAAGTCTTCTACAATAAACTACTGTTTTCTCTTGACAGAGCATTTCTCTCGGTTCTTTTTTTCTTTTCCTTCTAAAGTGGTATTTTACTTACCATTATTAAAGAGAATATATAAGGTATTATCTTCCTTTCTCCAATATAGATTGTCATATTAATTATATCTCCAAAAACTACTTTTGGATGTCAACTTTTTCCATGTGGCCATCCCTAGTGTAACTTAAAGCAGATAATCATATCTTCTGGAGGCATAAAATAATCTCTTTAACTATACCTTTCCAAATCTTTGTATACTTTATTCGTTACACAAAAGCTTGAATGATTTCTAGAGACCTAGAGGGTCAACATAAATCTCCTTTTGTGTTTGCCTATTCAGGCCTTAAAGTGTTCTTCAAATTTCCTGAATGTAGCCTTATATAAAACTTTACCATGTTCTAAACCTTACATGCCACCAGGTTGACTTATATATCTGTCTGAAGTTTATGTTCTCTTTCCTAACCTGCTAAAGACATTTTTTATCTAAGAAATGTCATACTCTGAGGACCCAGAGACTCCTTTTTTCTTCTTTATATAATTGAAGCCAATGTGGAGCTTTAGATATCTTCCTGAGGAAGATCATTGTAAGCCATTGCAGACATGTGTGACATCACTCCAACGCTGTCCCTTCATGACAGTCACAGAGCACACACTATTGTCACAGGCAGTGCAAGGAGAACAGTCTGGGACAATATCTGTTAATCATCAATGAGTTAAAGAAGTTGTAAATTAATAAATTTCTATTCACAGTTTGGATAATTTTTTGCAAGTCATCAATACTTTGGAACAATAAAGAAGGATACTACTCTATCTGTATATCTCCTTTACTGTTGATGTCATAACACAGCATTATCTTGTAGAATTATCCACAAAATGAATCCACCTATAGACTTTGGCAGAGGTTGGAATAATATTGCTAAAGAACATTTTTTTTCTAAATTACCTATAATATCTATAACAGGGCTTTTAAAAATAAGGAGTCTTGAGAAATTGAATGGCATTTAAAACTGAAAATATTTTTAAGAGGTTGTCTGGGATGTAAAGTACTAAGATGTACTGAGACCGATGTGAATAATGTGATGTTACTGTAAAATGTGATAAGAAGATGGTCTTGTGGAATGAAAGTTATTGTTGAATTACTCTGTTTATAAATAAGCAGCACATTTTGGAGTTAGAAGGGCCTTTAGAGACTATTGTGTGAAAAATCTCATCACAAATGGAAAGTATAAGTGAATCATTTTCTCATTCCTATGTGTGACTATTTCCATATGCATTTGTCTAACCAAATATCTCTCACATGTATTATTTCATCAGGATCCTTGATCCATACTTGAAACTCTGAACCCTAAAGCTATATTTTATAAAGACACAATAGCAATCTTTTCAGAAAATGTTGAACAGAGTCCTTGTTTTCTTTAAGCTCTTCAGTGATGCCTCATAATTTTCACACTAACCTCAATACTTCTACTCCTATCTATAAGACTACATATTGCCATTTTGTGCCAGCCTGACATACGTCATCACATCTTAGAGGTCTTCCAAATTAACTCTGCATCATAAGGCCTGGTCTCCTGCTGATGAAGAACAAGGCTAATTTTCTTCACAGATGTCCGACTTCTCTTAGTTCCTGCTGGATAGTCCTCACCTGGCTCTCTGATTGGAATCTTTTATTACTTGGTTCTGTGTTCAGAGGACTATCCTTAGAAGCAGAATTCCTAGTATCCTAAATAAAATAGTTTCTCCTACTTTATTTCTCATGCTTGTATACCCTATTGCTTTGATTTTTTCAATCATTTGCCAATCTTGTATTATTTAGTTATCCTAAGCACAATTTTAGTTTTGTGACAATGAGGACTCTTGCTACATTTTCTGTTTTATCTCAGCTCTTAAAATTTTCATATAAGACCAGAGAGAAGGAAGCCAAGAAGCCAGATCATGAAGATACTTACACATAAAAATATATGTTACAGAGAAATTACCATGTTTACATATGAAGGTATAAGTATGAAGAAATGACCATGCCTACATATAGAGAAATAGAAATGGAAAAATGGCTATATTACACATGGAGGATGTATATAGAGAAACAAACAAGTTTACATATAGGACAATAGATATAGAGAGATGAAAACGTTTACCTAGAGAGCAACATGTGGAAAAAATGACCATGCTTATGTGTGGAGTCGCATATATCAAGAACTGACCATCTTTACAGAGGAGGGAATATAGATATGGAAAAATGACTGTCTTCAGGTATGGGAAATAGATCTGAAGAACATTTTGCATTCTTTCCACCCAGTCACTCTGTACAGAAAAACTTAGCCATCTTGGGTTTAAGGATGAAGCACTGAGTTCATAGACTAGAGCCATTGTTCTTTCTCCCACTTCGGATGAAGCAGGCTTGGTTAACAGAAACACTGGATCTTTGATGTCTTGCTAGCTCTGATATTTGCTCAATGAATACTTGACTCTGCTTCCTTTATAATATTATTTTATAAAGTCAGAGAGCATGAATATACATTTAAACTCAGAGTTGTAAGATGATAATAGTTAATTGCGTTTTATTAGCAACAAATAAATCTCTATGAACTCTATATTCTGCGGTTTTCAACAGTTTTGAAACAACCTCAAATCTATAGTTAGCAAGTAGAAGGTTGAAAGAATGCAACAGTACATCTTGCTAGAGGCCAATGGTTTCATGGATGGTTTGATTTGGAAAATTGTCTGTCGAGTATTAAGTCATAGACAAAAGAGGCACCAACTTTTTGAGGTGTAAAGAGGCAGTCAGGAAAATGGCTGAAGTGGGATTGTTACAGAAACTTAATGCCATGAATAAGTATGTCTATTTTCTGGAAAATAGGAGGCCTCAGGAGAAGCCAGTAATCTGTTGGTTGCATCTTGTAGCCTCCTCCACAAAAACACAGTTTAGATGCAAAGAGCAGAAAGAAACCCTAGTTAATCAAACCAAAAAGGCATGACAGACTAAGGCAAATCCCTTCAAGGAATAAGCCATAAAACTATGTACTCATTATCTTTCGAAGCACAACTAGGCAGTGTTTAACCACACTTTGGAAATGGCTTATAGAATTTAGGCTGCTGAAATTAATATAACATAGATGAGTTACTGATACAGAAATACTCATTTTTAATATTTTAACATTTCTTTCCAACAGTTTATACTAAAAGCATTTTCTAAAACAGTTTTTTTTGAAAGTCTGATATGTCATTCAATATTGTTAGGTTATTTCTACACAAAAATTTATCTGTTGCTACATTTATAGAATAATTTCCTATTTTTCCAGTTGGTTTGTTTTATATAGGAAAACATCAGATGAAAAGGAACATGTGTCACATAAATATTTATTATATTATAAAATTTAGCCTCACCATACACTGGGTTTAATAGGATATGGGGAATAATGCCTAACATAATTTCAACTGTACAAGATTTAATAGAATTTTGTCATTAACTAAAAATAACAATTTTTTAACCATTTGTTTTCATTTTTGCTGCTATAAAGCAATAATTTAGTGGTCATCTTTGTGCCCCAAATTGTCAAGTGATTGTGTCTAAATTATTTCTATCCTAAATAATTTTATCCATAAAATACAATAGTCAAACACAAACTGACATTTTTTTTGTTCTTCTGTGTATGCACAGAAGTTTCTCTTCTTGCTACTCAGCCATAATTTAGCTAACACACAGTTCTCACAGCATCTCACTTTGGTTTTAGCTGAACTTTCAAATTATAGACTAATGCACAATACATACTGGGGAAGAAATTAATGCTTGTTAAAGTGATTAATTAGCAATTGGATGCTCACTGTTTTCTTACTTTATAAATATTATCCATTTTAGATCCTGGGAATTGATTATCTATATTGTAAATAGTCCAGTTTCATTATTCACATAATATTTTTATAATTACTAACTAAAATTATATCCATTTTAAGGATTTTTATAGTTTTGTTTCTATTTCTAGAAATTTACAATTGACAAAACTGTTCCATTTAAAATTGACATTTATAAAACTTTGATGTCAAAATATATTTTTTTACTTTCCTTACAAGTATTTTAACACAGCACCAATTACAATTTTTTTATGGCAGTGAACAAAATTTAAAATAGCTTCATAGTATGTTAATTTTTGTTTCTGGATTAATGTACATTTGAGACACATTTTTGTTCCATTTCATTTTATACCCATGTCAACTGATCAAGTTCAATATTTGAAGCATGGCATTTCTGGTTTCCAATTTTGGGTTTGACTATTGTATTTTATGGATAAAATTATTTAGGATAGAAAAAATGGAGAGAGTTAGTTGACCCTTCTCTCTCCATTTGCTTATGGTTTGCATATAGGCTTTGAATATTCAAAACTATTTAGCAATTAGATATTCCTAGCTGGGTTTGTTTAAGTTTTAGTTTCTTATTTTGCTGATATTTGGCTGCTAAAGTTTCTTTTGTGTGTTAACTCTACTTTGGCCATATTTGTAACTACCTTCAGACTCCTTTCTTATTGCCAGATTACAGTCATCTATTTTAATAATATAATAGTGGGAAGTAGTCTTGCACTCTAATATAAATGTATGTACAGTTTAACTGTCCAGCTAGCACTCATCATTGACTCTATTGCTGTTAAGGAAGTAGATAATTACTAAATTAAGTAAATGTTTTAATGAAGCAACAGCATTCAAATGTTATCTGCTCTTTACTGTTCAGGAAGAAAAATCACACTGATAAATAAACTAATAGAAACATGTCTTCAAATTGATTTAAATATCGAACTTCGATAGTTATTTCTTTTTTATGCTAATACAATCTATTTGAATATATTTCATTTACTATAATAGTGGACAGTAGCACTTTTCCCAATTAAAATTCTATCAAACATCAATATAGTAAGCATAATACATGTTCTTTCTAATATAAGAAGCATTTATGATGCAAATATTTACAAACAATATGTCTTTATTTATAATAATGGAAATTTGATAAGTCTTGTTCACTCTTACCTGTTTCTCAAAGCTGGCTTTGTAACCAACTCCACATCTAAATTCAAAATGTAAGGAAATAGGAAAGTGAACAGGCATAGATTCCATTCTTGGAATGAAGCTGTCCCTCAAATACTTAAACTTTGTCTTGTGGAGCCTTGCTTTGGAGTTGCAAACTTTTGCTTAGAGATCTAGAGGTGCAGCTGTCCAGAAGAAGCTAGTGTTCCACTACTGATTCTTTGGTAGAATCCTTCCAATAGCCCTGAACCAAAACAGGCTCTCTGTAATCCTTGCTTCAGGTTTCCATAGGGCAAAGAGGTGATTTATCCTCACACTGAAGCATGCACATAGGGATCCTCCTTCCCAATCAATCTTCTCATGTCTCTCCAGGCTACCAGTGATAGGGTAACCTTAGAGTTAGAGTTCTTGGTGTTTCAATGTACCCAGGTTTGAACCTCCAGAGGACAAATACTGTGAAACCTCAAAATGATTCTCTGAATGTTCTTAACGGGATCTTCCCTTGAGAAAACACACTTTTTTCTCTCTATTAAAAAAAAAAAAATCAAAATAGAATTCTAGAAATCCTTTTTCAAGGATTCTCTTTCTGTCCAAAGTTTCCATTACCATGGGAAGGAGTTAAGTAAATGCAGTGGTTGAAAAGTGTTTCTCACACCTTTGAGCATGCATCTTTAGCTGACCTGAAGCTTCTAAAGGAGGGACCACAATCACCTCCTATAGTTTTCTCAACGTGAGAATCTTAGTCAAGTTTGGAGGCCATTTTGATTGTTAGCCTATGCATGTATCTATAAAAAATAATCACATATTTATTACATAGTGAACAACACTGATGCATATTAATCAATAGTTACATATGTGTACATATACACTAAAGCCTTATATGCAGAATTACTTGAGCTTAGAAACTCAATTTAAATAATTCTGACAGAGAAGACATTTTTTTCTTCTCTTTTATTTATCTTGTTTTTTATTTTCATGAGTGTCCTGATATGAAGAATTTTTTGCTTTTAGTCTACTTGTATCTGTTTGGTTTTTGCTGAAGATTTGTTGATTTCATTGATAGTTCTATGATAATAAGCAATAAAGGTTTATTCAGCTTGGTAATTAAAAGTACTTCCACGTTAGTAATCTATACACTTAATGTTTTTGTTTCTTTTTTTGTATTCATTTGTACACATTTATGTCACGTTCCTTTTTCAAATAATTTCATATTTTAATGTCAAACATAATTTTATTTATTTATGCTGTATATGTGAATGTGTGTATGTGTGTGTGTGTGTGTGTGTGTGTGTGTGTGTGTGTGTATTTACTTCCGTGTCAGTGCTCAGAGGCCGGAAAAGGGAGTTGAATCCCACAGAGTGGGAGTAACAGGTAGCTTTGTGAGCTGCCCTATGTCAGTATTGGGAACCAATCTCCAGTCCTCAGCAAGAGAAGCAAGTACTCTTTACCACTGAGTCATTTTTTCAGTGCTAATTATAGTATTTCTTTTAGGTTCTCATTAAAATCATATTGTAATATATCTCTTTCTTCTTTAATGTTGTACTGGTTTAACAGTGATACAGCTTGGTCTTATTTAATTTTTTTTTTGGAGTTTTTTTTTTTTTTTTTGATTTTCCAAATGCTCAATAATGAACTATTCTCTTCCACATTTCAAATTTTCTATTTTCTTAAAAAGTTATTTTTTATTTTTGTTCATGCTATCATTTTGTTAAAAGTTATATTAAGCAATTTTTGAATTTTTATCTTTTGACATAAATTTCTGTATTTTAGAATAGGATAGAAATATAGAAAATTTCTTAGTCTTCTGCTCTTCAGATTTAATTACACTAAATCATATTTTTACACTGAAATTCTTTTATTCTATCGGATTTTGTTTCCACTTTTTAAATATAATCTTTTAACATTTTCCTCTTGACTGTCTCTCACACGCATTATTTTGCTTCCTAGCAGTCATTAACTTCTGTCTCCCATCTCATGACTGAGAATAACTTCTTTTACATTGATATAGCAGCTTATACAGTGGACATTTTATTTATAAATGAGCCAAGACCTCTGTGTATTAAAGGGGCGAGCTCAGTTTTTATGTGCAGAGATGGATGTATGCTCATCGTATGATAGTTCGTGATCTCTTTGCTTTGTTTAACTAGAAAGTTCTCAAAAATTTGAATCTGTCTTGAGGAAGGTAAATTGACAATTGCTTATTTCTTCTAATGAACACGTTTTTACATGTTTCCAGTCTTGCCTCAGTGGCTGTTGAATATAACTTCATAATCGCATTTTGAGAATTTAGCATTTTGAAGGAAATGGAAAAGTGTCATCATACACTGGTCATTCTTGTCATGTTGATGTCCATTCCCTTGTAACAGCAGCAATGTTGGTAGTCATGGTCATGGTTGTCATGTGATCCTTAAGGTTTTCTTCCCAATACTTACCTCTGATAAAAATGCTGATGTTCTAATTATCCAGAGACTGCCTTATGCCTGTAGAAATTTCATATAACCCCCCAAATCAGGGGCATCCATCTCTGTTCTAGAGTCTTCCCTTATCCTTCTCACTTAGTATAGGCAGGAAGTAGGTTTAATAATTTAGTGCCAGGACCATCCTTGTGTTTTCTAGAATATTCTGTTATGTATTAGACTTTTGAAGCTTTACTACCTTAAAACTTCCATTAAAGAAAATGGCAAGATAAAGTGTCAGGATGCATTTACCATAAGTTGAAACACATCTTATTATTTATCTGTTTTGTGTACTGACCTGTAAATTTCTTTACCTCTTTGTTCTGTCTTCAGTATCCATGAAGTAAGATGATGTGGATGTTGACATCATAGAGATATTCATGAATATCAATAAATGACTATGTGTAAAATTTCTAAATTTACACATATATTTCAATTCTTTATAATCATTTGCTTTTATGATAATGTCCCTTTTTTCAATATTAAAATTAATAGTATCTTAAAATAATTTTCTTTTTTCTCACTTGTCTTCCTTACCACTACATTATTTCTATTTTGATTGGAAGGATTTATTAAGCGGCACACTTTTATAATATTTAAATCAAAATATATCGATGATACCTCAAAATACATATTATTAGAGCATGTAATCTCTAATCTAATGGCAAGAAAGTGTTGACTGATACTAAATATTGGCATATATCATAGCAAAAATCATCTAACAAATAACTGAATTATACATGAAAGATACTAACAAAGCCTTCTATTGATATGATAGCTTTTATAGTATCACATATATGAGGATTATTTCTAATAAATATTCATAAATTATATTTGGAGTTAATGAAATGCTATATAATATTTTAAATGCTAGATGACACCAATTTTTGACATTATATATTTGTTTATTTAAGAGTGAAAATAAATGTGGTCAGATATTAATAATAATGATTATCTCCTGATAGTAATTTTTAAATTTCTCATAGGTTTTGTATGAAAAATAAAATGAAACATTTTTCTAAAGAGAAAGTAAAATTAACTTTTGCATCAAGATATCTTTGCTCAGCTCAAGCTAATTACATTTAAATCAAAATCTTTTACATTGTTATAGAAAGAAAGAAAACAAAAAACAAAAAAAAAATCCCAACTAATGTTAAAACTCCATATTTTGGCTACTTCCAGAAAAGCAGCTGAGTAATGTAAAATGAATTTTCCTAATTGTTATATTTCTTGACCCAGTCATACCATTTCTTGCTGTGCACTATGGCAAAATGTTGCAGGTTGTTTTGAACTGCTGAGATTCATAGATTTCTTTACGTACCTTATGCAAAGGTTTACTTTTCCATCTTATACTCCCTCTAAAATCTACACACTTTATCTCAAAGAAAAGCATTACTGCTTTACTTAAAATTCAAGTCTTTACAGATCCTATAAAATTCATTTATCCACCTGTAGTTTTCTTCCAAGAGAAAGAAAAATTAGTGTGTACTATAATATCACATGTAGGTTATTTAACAGTAGTAAGCAAACTGCAAAACTTTGAATTTCAAAAGCTAATAATATTTCTAAATCAATTGTAAACTGCAATGTGCATAGCCTCTAAATGCATTGTCTACAAAAAATCTTGTCACTGAGGTTATGACATTGTTTAAATTACAATAAAAATGATAAAATAACAGTATTATAAAATATAAAAATATTAGACCATAAACACGCAAAGACACCTCATTTTATGGTTGTGATATAGCTGAATTGATGAATGATTAATTTGTTATTTCTCACACTTTTAGTGACATTACTTTCAGAAAAACAACAAAAAACAAATGTAAAGTGAACATACCATTCTTTAAATCACCCTGTGTAGAAATGTTGAGGGCACAGAGTACTTCTCTCTTCTTTTTAGTAAACAAAGAATTCAAGTGGTACTTATTTCCTCTGTATTTTCAAAATGAAATCTATAGAAGTTCCCTCCAACAATTAATCAAAATATATCACAATATTTCTAAGTATATAGAATGCTTTTTAACTACTTATATTATTTGGATTCAAGACCAAAAATTGTGTTTATGTCACTAGCTTAGCTTTAAAAGTATGTCTGTATATTCAGTAGCTTCTTTTATGTTTAGCTTAAAACATGAAGCTTCTTATATGTTTAGCTTAAAATATGTAGCATCCAATGAAAACTATCAGTGAGAAAATAAGGCTGATGTAAAAAGATAATACAGAAAAAGTAGATGTGTGTAAAGAATTAAGTTCAGGCTCTGATTCATTCTGTATCACACTAAAAAAGACATTAAAAGTGAACAATTTAGGATAACAATATATTCAATTGGCATAAATAATACTGAATAAATAATTCCATAAAATGAAATATTTATTAGATGACATCTAGTTTGAATTAAAGAGATGTTTTTAAAAATCCACTTTGTTATAAGAAGTATTATAAAAACAAATAAATATATATGTCTGATATCTCCTTCTGTTTGTCATTTTTTGAATTTTAGGAAGTAAGTATTTTATATCAAGCCTTTGTGGGCATGATTTGCTTGTGATTCTTTGAAATTTTCTGTTTAAAAATTAGTCATTTGATCTTGCATACTTTACTTCCTTTTACTTGAATGAATGTTTCTGGCTTCCCCTCCTTGACCATGGAAAGAACTAACATAAGGAACAATTACAGGGTTAGAAAACCATTTTTCAATATGAGGAAAACTATCAAGCTGAGGCTACAATGAGAAACCCTTTTTTTGCAATTTACATTTGAAAGATTGCTAGCTTATCCATCACTAATACAATAAAATGAAGAAAATAGTATTGGCCTCTTCTTTTACTTGAAAACAAAGGGATTTGGGGAAGAGATCATGAGAGAATGAGATGATTGAGTGAGAGGTGTGGGAGATTGTAGTGTTACATTGTAAATAATTGTTCCACCCACTGGTTTAATAAAAAGCGCTGATTGGCCAAAGGCAGGCATGAAGTGTGGGCAGGGCTACCAGACTAAGAGAACTCTGGGAACTGGAAGCACAGAACAGAATGCCTGAGAGAAGCCAGAAGAAGCAGAGGACAACTATGCTGCTCTAAAGAAAGGTACCGAGCCGCATAGATGAAGGGTAAAGAGCTAGAAAGTTGTATGCCTGGGCCTTAGGCTGATCAGCCTAAAACTATAGTAAGAATCTGTGCATCTCTGTGGGACTGCGGAACTGTGGGTCTGCGGGCCTAAACCTTGAGGCTAGACCCGAAAGTCAGGGCCAGAAACTTCCTACTACAGGGAGGAGCAACAGATATGGAGAACAAAGAAATAGAAATCTTGATAGAGAGATCCACTGAGGGGTTACAAAGAAACCTGGTGCTAAGGAAAAATCCAAGAACCCACAAGATGTCCCTGGCTAGGACTCCAAGAAATAGTGTAGAGGGCTTCTAAACAGGACTTCCCTATAATTAAATGAATGATAAACCTAATTGTCATTATAGGATCTTCATCCAGCAACTGATGAAGAAAGAAGCAGAGATCCATAGCTAAGAACTTTGCCGAGCTCTGGTCCAGCTGAAAAAAGAGAGGAGAGAATATATGAGCAAGAGACAAAGATCTTTGAGGAGAAGACCCAGGGAAAAGGCTGACTCAAGGATTTGGGAGCTCACTGACTCTGAAATAACCACTGAGGAACCTTCATGGAAAGGAACTAAGCCCTCCAAATGTAGACAGCAGTTGAACAGCATAGGCAGTTTGTGGAGCCTCTTGCATTAGAAGCAGAGTTTATTTCTGGGTGCATGACCTGGCTTCTTGGAGCCCATTACCTACAAAGGAACACCTTACTCAGCCTTGATACTAGCGGAGAAGGGACTCAGACATTCTTCACTGGATATACCAGACCAAACTGACTCACCTTGGGGTTTCTTGCCCTCCCTGTGGAATGAAAGGGCTGATGGGGTGGAGGGGGAGGCTGTGGGAGAATTGGGAGGAGGGATGGAGGGGGAGCAGTAGAAGATATGAAAAAAACTTTTTAAATTAAAAAAAATAAAAATAAAGCTGCATAATGAGGCACTTACAGGATTATACAATATAAATACAACCTAAGAGAATTTGAACACCTTGATATAACACAGGCTCTCAAGGAACTCTCATCCATTGATGGTGGCTAGGGTTTCCCACCAAGTAAAAATGTATCTGATGAAGTCACAGTGAAAATCAATTATGAAATTTATGCATGAAATTTTGGCATTCAGTAGGATAGATTTCCACTCATAAAAAGTGAGATGGAATGAAGATAAACATCCCCTGACAGTAAGAGATGTGTGTCTAGTCTAGTCTATTTCCCTTAGAGTATTTGCTGCCCTGTAGAGTTGCTACATTTTTAGTATAAGGCAGAGAAGATGCATGAACTCTCTTCAGCAAAACTGCTTATCACAGAAAAAGGTCATGTCTGTGAATAAATATTTTAAATGACAAATTAGTATTTTTATACTCTTCTGTTAATGATTTAACTCTATAAGCAATATCAAGAGTGCTTATGCTTAACTTAACATTCATGATTGCATATTTGTGAGAAACATGAGCCAAGGAATTTCCTTCTAATTATCGTTGTTCATATACAGTGGTCACTCATGAAGATATAGCAATTTTTTAATGAGAATTTATGTTTTCCTATTAGTTTCTATCTTAACACATGTAATTCTTCTCCAGATTTGTTTTGTTGATGTTGTTGTTGGCAAAGGTGGCACTCAACATCAGGTAGTGATCCTAGTGATAAAAGTCAGAGTAAACAATACTCATTCTTGCTGTATGCATTTCTTAGTAAGAGATACTGAATCTAAAGTCTTTTGTGTGGATAATATTTAATACAGCTTAGCTGTCTATGTGCATGTAGTAACTTAAATTTGTTTACTGTAAAAAATATAGCATCAATGTAGAGTATATTGTTGTTGTCTTCGTGGTTCATCAGACTTCTAAATATATCAAAATCAAGTCCAAAGAATGTGAAATTCCCTATAATTTATTTTGAAAGCTTCTGTATAGAATCTTTATAATTTGAAACCACAACACAACTGAAATTTAATGTTTTTGATTCAAGTATTTTAGCATTTCACATTGTTTTATTGAATACTAAAAAAAATAAATAAATAAATAAAAATAAAGGAATCAGATTTTATGGGATCTTGACCAGAACAAATTATAAGTAGAAGAAAATCAGTGCTAATCTGCATGGTGTTAAAAAAGCATATTGGCACTGTTTTGTCAAAACAGAAATTATAAACAAAGGCCAATAAATACATACTTCTTGATTGTCTCAAAGTTAAGATTATTTTGAACTTTGATGGCCAAGTTTCGGCTGAGAATACATTGTTTTTAAGGGTTTCTGTTAAAAAGTTTGAGGGATAGCAGAAAACAACTATAATCAAATTCAGTAAGCCAAGGAAGGAAGATTCAGTATTCACTGATAGCCTGAGCCATATGGCAGGGCCCTCTCTTAAGACATATAGACAAGAAACCTGAGATGTAAATTCTTGAGAACACTCATCTATATCTATGTATCTTTTATTTTTTTGTGCCATATGAGTCTGACTACTCTTTTTGTTATTAAAGGACATAGTCAAAGTCTCATGCCAGCTGTTGAGAGCCCTTGCTCTTTTTTTTGATAAGCTCTTACATTTCCTTTAGGATAAACATGAAGTCAAATGTGACCTTTGAAACTCAAGCTTTAGAATCAGGTATTTCTTAGCTATTTATTGCTCATCACCTGACCTCAGTAAATTTACCTTAAATATAACCATACCAACAATCCTCTTGGCACAGGCTGTTACAAATGCCAATCTTATTCAGAGATCACTACATAGGATCCAACCTTTGTAAGACTTTCTGAGACAGATCTAGAGGCATGAACTATTAACAGAATAGTGGTGAATGAGCATGTAAGTTGACCAGTCACAATATGGATTAGAATGATGGATAACAAAGTGGTTGACTGGGAAGAAACAAGTCAAAGTTGAAGTAGACCAAATTACTTATGTACCAGCTGAGGTCAAGTGACCACTCTTATCTGTAAGTTAGAAGCTTCCACAAAGATGTATGTCTAACTTATTTCCAATAATACAAAATTTCTTCTGTCACACAGTTCTTTCATTGGCAACAGCATGTAATCAATACAGGTATTCATGGCAACCAATTATCAAAGGTCAAGAAGCCTGATCTCTATTTTATCAAACCCATGTGATTTATTTCATTGCTGATTTCAATGTGTTTTCTGACATTGATGCATAGACCTTTTTGCCATATTCACATGCAATTCCCTTACTAGAGTTCAGTTTTATCAAATGTCACAACACTGTTAGAAGTATACTTATCTTTTTTAAAAAATGCACCTGTGATAATTGTATACTTTAGAGACAGTAATAATTTACACCCATTATTTAATTGTCATTTTTAAGAGAGAGTCTAACATATTTTAGTATTGTATCTTTGAATTTTCTAATCTAAGGGTATTTTTGTTTGGCTAAAAAAGAAAAAGAACTGATAATGTCCATCTGACAATATGTTGCCATTTGGTTGCCCATGATATTTTCCCAGAAATCCACGAGGGAACTAGATATTTGTCAAATGAAGCAAAGATAAGAATACCCAAATAATCACTCCAATTTAATATTCACATATATCTGTATTGTGTATGTGTTCACAGTAGGAAACAAAGGAGTAGATCTTAGAGAGGAAATGTCCTCCTTCACCCTCAGTATTTCTTTAAAAGGGAAAGAATCAAAAAAACGGAAGAGATAAAGCTTATTTGAAAGCTTCATTTTCCCAGGTCATATTAAGTGCTTACAAAATTAAGAATAACCTTAATTCTTAGCCTTGGATTGGTCTTGCTTAGCATGAGGACTAAATTTCTAACAAGAAGATACAAACAGCATAGACATGCTATCTATTGAAAACACTGTAATGATGTTATACAATTGAATAATAATAACAAACGTATTCTTCACATACATATACAAAATGTTCCCAAGTACCAAAAGATCAAATAAAAATCCCTCCCCAACTGCTGTGTTTCCAGGTATACTGTATACTCAATTGAAAAACAGTGTCTTAGCACTTAATCTCAGGCTCACAGGGCTGGAATTGAAGATCACCCCACATCCTAACACACACATTAGGACTCATGACTTCATATAGCACCATGTGGTAGGACAGGAGTTTGATAATGGCTGCAGGCGCTGAGTGTATTCTGGTGGAGACCTGGCTATTGGCAGTCTCAGCACTGGGTATTAGGGCCCTTCTAAAATTGGAGTCCTTTTCATCTCACAACTGCGGGGGCATTTTGAAGTCTGTATGGTCCTTTCCTCTTTTGGTCTCTGTGTTATCTATTTTGTGAAGTCCCGAGAGCAGCACTGGTCCGTGTCTCCTTTATTGATACTAAAAAGTGATGTAAATCATTAGGAGTGTGATGAATTAATCTTAATTTATAGCAAGGGAGATACTGGGAGAAGTCTGAAAGAGAGTGTTTAAGATACATAGGAAGAAAAACACTCAGAAGCTACCTCTCCTACATCTTCTACTCTACCTTAGTAACATAAGATTAGTCATAGTTTGAATAGCAATCCACAAGAGCTATCAGTAATTTAAAACTGGTTTTATATTTTCTTTAAAAAAATACATACCAGGAAATTACTTCAATCAAGAAATGAGTGATATTTCATTTCCAGATCAATATGTAGTTTATTTAATGATAAATATCCAAATATCACTTCCCATAATAAAGATGAGAAAAATGAATCAAAATTAGAGGCATAGTCTATAAATTATCATGTTCTTGTAAGCACATGAGTTTGAAAAATGAAGCAATCATGGCTCCAGGTACAACCAGGTCAGGTTAATGTAGAAAGCCTCAATGCTGTCTACACTTGGCACTTGGCAGCTGGTGACTTAAGATGTACCCTTTTAGCTTATACCCTTTGTAATAGAGCTTCCTATTTCAAAAGGAGACAAAGATCATAAAACTCCAACAAATAGCTGTTTCTGTGGAGGATATTGTCTTGAGTGTTCGAAAAGTGGCAATGGCTATAAACTTTCCATGACATGGCAAGTTGAAGTGTCTGATCTTCATTATCTTCAGAATATGGGGGAAAGTTTTGTGGAATAATCAAATGGTATACAGTCCTTCATTTATTTAAATAAGATGCTGTATTAAGAATTGTTTCATTGTTCTTATGGTTTGTTTGTTTGTTTTTGCTATAAAGGATACATTAAAATAACCTCAGTTGTTCAGATACCTGCCTTTCTAGGTAGATGAATGGATTCTTTAAATAAAAAATAAGTAAAATTTAAAGAAAAAAATACAAATTAATCAAAACAAATAAACAACTAAAGTTGATCTCAATAGACCAGTATAGACTCGTAGCTGTTCAGTACTTGGAATAAATAACAACATAATGCTCCAGTGTGTGCTCAACTTCAAGGCATCTATAAACCTGCAAATACTTTCTATATTTTTCCTAAGTAGAAAATATTTTTAAGTGAAATCTAAGTTGAGTGAGACAACATTAAAAATCTGTAATTGAAAACACTAACAATGTTACAGCTCTATTCAGAACAACCGAAGTATAATGGCAACTAATGTTAATACAAAACTTTTGTCAGATAAAATGTTGTTTTTCATCAATGTGTTTTCAACACACGAGACCTCAGCTTCTTATTAAGCAGATTTGATTGTTTTTTTTTAATGCTCTTTCTTTACCCTAGACAATATTCTTTCTATTATCAATGAAAATTCACAGATACCAACTTGCAATGTATTTAACAGAGATAACTTACCTCAAGTAAGAATTGTATGTTTTCTCTGCTTGAAAACAACTTTTGAAATTTAACCAAGCCTTCCCCAAACTACAGTAAAAGCAATCTTTTATGTACTTTCAAATACTGTGCCTTTTTATTTAAACAGTGTAAACATAACAACACCACCAATAATCAGATAAAGACTGGGTATGTGAACACTAGTTTCCTTGAATGCCCCATGAAAATAAGGGGGAAAAAAAAAAAACAGACACATCTTCAGGAGGTTTTCAGCTCACTTTAGCAGTGGTAAAAATATTGCTTTATTCCAAATGAACATACAACACAATTTACTGTTTGGGGGCATTGCTTGTGAACTGAATAGTCTGGGATTTATGATTTTCAACAATTTATTTCTTCCATGTGAACCAGAGAAGCCAGTTCCTCTGTCTACACAGAGCAAATGTATTATAAAATAGCAATGAGGATGATGAGAACTAAAATGGTCAACTGTTAATTTGATCATTGGTTTGTGTTGGCAATTTAAATAAATGATTCAAAATAAACACATCCTCCACTGATTTGCTTTGTGATATTGATATCAATAATTCAAATACTGTCCTTTTCAGTAGTATTCACATCAGAAAATGGTCTAGACATTGTCAGGAGTTTTTATAAGACCCCACCATGCAAGTTACCTTGGTTCAAGAACTCGCTACCAAATTTATATTTAATGAAAAAATTTAAAGTGAAAAGATCTAAGAGGGAAAGTTTCTTTTGAATAGTATATTCCCTGATGTTTCAGAACAAATTTTAGCAAGCTTTAATGTGCACACACATGCACACACATACATACAAGAAACACAAATGCATACAGAATATGTGCTTGGGTGAGCAAGCCCACACACTCATATGCTCACACCTGTGCACAGAGGTACACATACCAACACCACACACACACACACACACACACACACACACACACACACACACACACACACACCACTTGCCCTTTCAGAGCTTCTAAACACTCTCCAAGAAAAAAATTCTATTAGCATGGTTTTAGTGGCACAACATTGTCATTTTTTGTCTCTTTTCCTATAGTAATATCACACCTCCCTCTGAGGTTCTGTGCTTTCAAATTATAAAGATGGCACATGAGTGTAACTAAGATTTCCCAGGTTTCTACTATTTCCATCTTCCTTCTTGTTCATGTTTTCCTTTCATTCCTTAAAAATCAAATACAAAGCACTAAATTTTTTGACATAACATAAGCTGTGGTAAGAGAATTAATGAATAGAAATTTAGAGGTTGGAACTCAAGGGCCAAATGGCCTGGACTACATGCTCACTGACACACATCTACCCTTGGAATATAACTCATCTCTTTGAAGCTAGGTAAACACCCCTTTCTTTTCCAGATAGACACTGGCAATACGGGACCAGAGGTGGGAATTGGTCAAATCTTCCAAGAGCTAGAGAGGACAGTGTTGAGACTAACTGAAATTGGATTCAGAATCCTTCCCCAAAGCTTTAGTCGTAAGCTTTATCCTTCCTGAAACACTTCTTTCCCTTTAAAAAAATATTTTGTTAAAAAACACTATGATATGAGGGTGGCAGACTATTTGGTTTTTTCTAAGTAGATGCTTGTAAATTAATGCATATAAATAATTTGTATTTAATTTTCTCTCTTTCCTGTTGAGCAAAGCAGAGAATGCACAGATTCCTACATCTCAAGTCA
This sequence comes from Phyllotis vaccarum, assembly GCA_033318265.1. NCBI lineage: Eukaryota > Metazoa > Chordata > Mammalia > Rodentia > Cricetidae > Phyllotis > Phyllotis vaccarum. Next base: position 97,743,589 of record JARWLC010000009.1, read on the forward strand.
CTTGATTAACACAGAGTCTCTTTGTATTTCATTTCTTAAGACAAATTGTGCCTCTCGTTCTGATTTGGCTGTGGGACTCAAGGGGAGAAAGGCTGTGTTTTCACTTGAACTGTCCTCAGTTTCCACGCTGGCAAGTTCATAGTCTTCTGACCGTCTGGCATCAGTCAGAATCCGGATCTGTTCCTGCACAGTCTCTAGTAATATCTTCACTTCCTGTTGTTCTTCTAGAAGATGATCACTGACTGGAGTACTCGCATTGACGATGTCAGCAGAATAGGAGTTTTTGCACCATTTAATGCTTTTGACTTCAGAAATCCCTGGCATTTGCATGCAGGTTTCTTCTAGACCCACTGAGGGGATGATGGGCACAGAATTGGCCCTTGGGGACGAGTAGCCCACCAGGTCCTTTTGATCCAAGCTATTAAAATAGGGGTTTGTTTCTCTTGAAGGCAGTTGCATATTTATTGATGCATTTTGTTGGGTTCTTAAGCCATTGAATGCATACCTGGAAAAGATGAACAGAGTCACATTCTTGTCTTCACTGTGCTTCTGAGAACCATACCATCCAAAAAGTACTTTTCACATGCACCATCTCACTGACTTCTCACAGCAACCCCATGAGACGGATACTATGCTCCCACGGACAGAGAAGTAAATTGAAATTAGGATCAGTGAAGTGACTTGCCCAAGGTCACACAGAAAAATAACTGACAGACTGAGACTCAAACCCAGATCTTCTTACTTTAAGTCCAGGGGTCTTTCAACACACCACAGCTGTATAGGCAGGTGGGCTATAGTCTTCCTGACCTCTATCCTAGAATACAAAGTAAATGGGGATTGAGCACGTAAGTGTGGCCTTTTCCATCGTGACAAACAGGACATCACCATGGCATTACTTCACTCATAACTCACCCATCCTCTCAGCCCTGGGTCTGTCTGACAGACTGTTGTGGTCACCATAATTAGGAGCATTCAGGAAGCCAGTTATTGACCATCAGTTACTGCAGTCCTCAAAGCTTCTGCTTTACACACAGAATGTAAAATGAACTGCTGTTTCCAGTTTGTCCTGTGAACATTTTGTCCTAGTGCTTATTGGTATATTGTTGAACCAGAAGACAAAAACAGGGGCATCCAAGCCCTATGCCTAAAGCATGTTCCATACACCTCCCAACCCAGTAGTGTTCCTTAGTGTCCCTGAAGTGAAAGAGGGCATTGATGTTTAGCAATGGCTTGTCACAACTATAAGCATGCCATTCCAAGTAACTTGAGGGTTCCGAGATCTGAGTTTTGAACTGCTCAGGACTGGTGACTTTCTTCCTTTGGTCTTTCAAGTGTCTGTCGTATCTGGTGTATCAGACTTCCTAGAAAGGTCTTGGGGGTATGCATGGTAGATTTTGTTCTACTTCTTAGTTAGTTATCTTTAAATAGTAAGCATTCACATACTGGCATAAGTCAAATATATCTAATTTCCATATAACAAATTTAATTTCCTTGGCTTTTGTAATGTAAATAAAAGTGTCTTTATAGGTGTAAAGAATAGTTGTGATGAAATGTATTGTGAATCTGCAAAGAAGTCTCTACTGTGAAGTCACAGTGAGAACAGGTTAACCAGAACTGAGCAAAGATAGGTTAATGGCAGCCATGTCTTTCCTCAGTGTATCCAGAATAGAGTTGCTCACCAATAAATCCTGATGTAATGAACATATTAATGAATGAATATATATCTAAGGAAAGTACTCTTTTATAGCTCATTAAGTAATATCAGACATAACAGTTAGCACTTACACAGTAAATTGAAAAAGCACTTTCTACTCTAATTACCTCATAAAAACATTTTTAGTTTATTATTCTTATCTGATAAATGAGTAGAGAATTCCAAAGGGCTTTCAGATGACCTGCCCCAAGTTACACCTTTACATAAGCAACAAAAGGAAGATTCAAACCCACATGTCGATTGCCACTATAAAATGCAGGATCAGCTAACAAAGAGAATTCCTAAGGTAAACTAGATTATAACATCTTTTGGGATACTTAATTTTATACAACCATGTATAAAACAGTTGCTTGTGGGATCTTATCCCTGTGTCTTATATGACTCCCCCCCCCAAAAAGGGTCTGATCCATGGATCAATTCCAATAAGAAAGAGCAAAATCAGCCCCCCCTTTTTTAGTCTTTAGAACCATACTTCCAAAATATATAAATATATATAAAATATTTCTTCCAAATATTTAGATACAAAAAAACCCAATAAATATGACTGGCATAATACTGTATCTACATCAATGTTATCAGGGTAGTTCTAAAGATAGATTACAATAGACTGTAATTTGATGGTGTGGTGATATGTTTTATATTTTATAAAAATCAGCCTGGAATATCAGAGGTAGAATCACAACAGTCAAGCCATGAGGGTCAGAGAGTGGCAACTCATGCCTTTAATCCTAGCAGAGGAATGACTAAGTACACCTTTAATTCCATTGCTCAGGAGACAGAGATCTTTCTGTACTTCTGAGAGTTCAAAGTCTAAAAACAAAACAGTAGTAGCTCACATCTAAATTCTAACTCTAGGATGATGATACTGTGTTGAACCAGGAAATGAAACAACTGGGCCAAAAGATATTTAAGGCAGGTGTAGACAACACCTGTGAAAACAGCCAGCCAGGCAAAGAATTCTTAAAGATAACTTTTACCCTGAGAAGTTGGCTGGGTGAGATTTGACTGTGGTCTGTTTACTATCTCTGATATTCCAGCTTTTCCCCAATATCTGGCTCTGAGTTTTCATTAAATACGAACTATAACTTGTGTTTTATGATGGTGATACAATAGATAAACTGATTGTAAAATGTTGAATACCTTAGAGGATATTTATAACTAATTGCAGTGATGACTCAGCAATGTGGCATGGCTAAGCACTTAAATTAGAGTCAAATTTCAAATATCCACATTCAACCTCATACTAAATTAAGGACTTCAGTGAGAGACAGGAATTGATATTAACTACCCTGTGTCATTTCCCAGCCACTGGACACATCACTGGCAATAACTCAAATATAAGCATTCGCTCCAGAATGAAGAAACCATTATATATATATAATTTAAAATATACATATATTTATATTTAAAATAAATAAATATATATTTAAAACAGTTCTTCAAGATTAACTTAATTCTGAATAAGACATTAACAGCATTACATGATATGGACTCTCAGACAAACCACAGTTTCGTTTGAATCTTCCAAATTCTTAAAACATATAAAGGCTGGTGATAAAAATCAGTAAAAATATTATCTTAGTGTAGTAGGCCTGGGTTAAGTACCTTATCAAAACAAAAATATAATCTCTCATACTACGCGGATACTTGGGGGATGGTGATGAGTTGAGGTTTAAATAAAACAGCTATGAGATTTAAGTAAATTTGTTGAGCCAAACCCTTGCTCCATAGGCAAGAGTGGCCCTCATTTCCTCCCTGGGGTTGCTGTGAGGGATTCCAGCTCTGAAATTTCAGAAAATTATTCAGTAAAATCTAAATTTCTAGATAGAATTCTATCATGGAAGCTATTTAAACTTCTGTATCCTTGGAATCTTTTGACAGTTTGATACTTTAATTGCTCACTTGTTTTTATATGACATTGGACTCTGCAGCCTGCCATTCCTCAGAGAAATCAGAGGACACAAGTATGCTTCCACCCTTTGAGCACGTAAGTCAAGAAAGGCTGCAACCATTAGTGTCTATTTGATTTGTTGTAAGCCGCAAGTCAAGCCAAGGTCTCGGTTTCTCTACTTGACTCTTCAGACACAATTTCTGAGGTATATAGTAGTGTATAGGTATATAGTAGATATATGGAACTAACCATCGTACAGTCAGCTATTCCATATTCAGCCAGTGGTGTGGTATAGCACATTCATTTCCTGGTTTTGTAGCTGATTTGGTTAGAAAGCTAATACACGATCTCACTTTCCTCATAGGATGCCTACTGCCACACTGAGCAGGTCATTTGAACTTTCCTATCCATGCTCTGTTCACCATTAATATCTTTAAAGAATATAAAAAATAAGATACATCAAGTTGCTAGCTAGATGAGGTGGGAACTCACTATGTTTCAGATCATGACCAGCTTAAGTATGTTAACCTGATTTTTCTGACTCTGTTTCTTTTATTAGCTTGTAATATATCACTTAATTGTCCTGACACAAGTAAAATGCTTTGTGCATTATTACCAGGGCTGGTACTTTCCAGAACTCTGGTCAGAAAAGGTATTCTCTATCTGCTATCTATCCAATTCTAAAAGTCCTGCTGCACTAGGATAGGGCATGTGTTCAACCTGGGAAGACATTCTTACCCAAAAGAGAAGCACATGCATGAAGCCTAGTTAGCAGACAATAACCACATGCTTGGAAAACAGGAACAGATGGCTGATGGGTCTTAAAATTTCGTTCACTTCTCTTTCAGGCTAAGGGCAGATTTGAAGAATGTTAGCTGTGTAATTCTATTACCAATCCCATTTCCAGTACTGAGAGACAGTCCCCCAGGAGTGGGAAAATAGCTATTTTTAAGAACTGAGGATGAGATTACTCCCTAAAATTCATTGTGTAGAGGCCAGAATGACTTACAGAACCAACATTTATCAACATTGGGTGCATATGACACAGAGAAAGTGCATGTGGCCAGCCAGATATAGATCGTCAATCTGGGATTGACTGAGTCAATATAAAATTACAACTATGCTGACCCAGGGGTGGAAAGACAAGGCAGGAAATAAAAACCTCTAACCGCTGGGAGAGGTCTGTGAGGGTGTGATTCAAACCAGAACTTGCCACAGGCTCTGAGCTTCTTTGCAGCAGGAACATTTGGGGTAAGAGCCACTATGGCCAAAATGATAAATATCAAAGTACAAGATGGCCTTTCTAGACACTCCCATATTCTAATGTTCACATTAGGGAAAGAAAGTATGTGGACATATACATATTCCTCTGGATCACTATTGATTGCTGATAAAGTAGTTATAAATAGGATCAATATAAATACAGGCAAAATGTAAACTCCCTGTCACAAGTAAGGCCAAGTAAAATGGTAACTGCTTCTTCACTTCAGTCAGCATCACATACTTTGGCCAATTTAGTTCATCACCCCTAAATCTTCTGTCACCCCTAAATCTAAAGAAATGATCATTGTGGAATTGCTTCAAAATTCAAAAGTATAGTCCATCTCCTACGATCCCTTCTTTTGAAAGAAGCCTATATCAAGCTTGAACAGACAGTGCTCTAGTTCATCTATTCCATGTCTAGTAGAAAAGAGAAACGCAGAGGCTAGACAACCTACCTGCTATGGTCTCAGGATTGAAACAAATGATCTGAAATAATCACCTGGACCAAAACTGAGTAGAAATCCAACCTAGCTCATTCAGAAAGCCAACTTCTAGACACAGCTAGACTCTGACTCTGGAAATATCCAGAGTAAATCTAGATTCTTGAACTTAATGATAGCATTATGAGAATCACTATGGTAAATACTGCATCTGTGAATACCACGTGCCTGACCCAGGTTCCTAAGACTTCCTCTTTGATCTGACAAACAACCTTTGGGAGGTTTAAATTCAAATAAAGCTTGGACTCAATGACAATATTTTTTGAAATTGATACAAGTCATAAAGTATAGGGACACAACATTAATTGTAAGTGACTTATTCCGTGTGTGCTCAAGGCCTTCACACTGGGATCATATTGTGACTCATGCCCATCTTGAGTTTCACTCACTACACCTTTAGTCCTACATATTCTTGTGCTTCCTAGAGGACACGGTGCCTTTATACTGTAGGCACTAGCCATCATGTCCAAAATCCCTGATACCTTCACAGCACAAATAATGAAGCCTTCTGAGTTCTGAGGACTTCTCTGTGGCTTTCTTCTTTTAATATTTACCTAACCCCCACATTCAAGAATACTGAATGGAAATAAAGATCATATTTATGTCATAGATTATATTTCAGGGTTTTGTTAATATTGCTGATCAGAAAATTAAATAGATTTTTCTATACTGCTAATGAAAGAATACTTTAGTCATTCTAAGAAAGTGTTTTACCCCCTTTAAACTGGTATATACTAACCTAGTGTCAAACTTCTAACAGTCTCCCTTGTAAATGCCTTGCTTTAAAACTTACCCTTGGCAAGGAATTGTATCCTGCTCAGGCATCCTTGATTCTTCCAGTTGCTGATATGCTGGTCCTACAATCCCACCCAGTCTACTTCGGGGTGAGGGTGGTGTTCTTCTGAAGGTATTTCGATGTAGCACCCCACTCCTGTGTCCTGGGCTGCAGCAAGAAGAAATATTCCTGCTGAGTTGGGGAAACAAGACAAAACCAGTTAAGCAAAGAGATTATAATAACATCTAAGAACTGACTCAAACATCTCAGACATTGAATTCATACCTTACATCCTTAAAGTTCTATGCCATGAATGTCAACATTCAGATAAGATTAGATGCAGCTTAATTCACGTATTGTTGGAGATGCTGAGAATGAGAATTCCCTGTGTCTGGCTTTTAGCTAAGACAGACATGGGTATAAGGGAGCCACAGGATCCCAGTTCCCCTCCACTCTGATTTCCCAAGACACAGTAGCTGTCTTCTAATTGGAATAAAAATGCCCTCATTAGGCAGTGATGAGAGCAGAACACAGGAAACCCAGGGGGGATTTATGGAGGAATTTCCATTTCTTAGTTATAGAATAAACAAAACTTATTTTAATTAGTATCTTGTATTTTTTTTTTCCCAAACATGTGTTAAATTCTCAGTTACCATCCCAGGTTTTCATTAGTTTCCAGAAACTAGCTTTGCATTTGAATTTGCTTTGAATATGTACTTGCTTAGAATATCTTGGATATACAAATCCAAACTTCCCCAATTATTGACTATTTGTAAAGTGCATCAAGGAAAAAAGGCATAAGTGACCTATATCCTGCACTTTAACAAAGTGAGTCCTTACACATTAGACTCTATTAAAAGCACTGGATTCTGTGAAGATAAATTGACAAGTTGAAGTGGATTAAAGATTACTCATCAATCCTCTTCCCCTTCCCTCAAAGTGATTTGCTTATGTTTAAACCTAATTCTTTCATGAGATTTATGGTCATGTGGTCTAATCAGTTCTTCATTAATATATAGTGAGCTCAAAATAGCATGTTGCACCCATATCCGATAACCGCAACTATATAGGCCACGATGAAAAATATTCAAAGCTCAGCAGTGTACCCACAGGGGAAAGCCTCCCAAAGCAATCTGCCATTTGGGTTTCTCACTTTTTCCATTAGTATTACCATTATTCCTATTTCTAAAATATTAAACATGTTTAGTAAAAAGAGGGGGTTAGGGAATTACTATGTAGCTCTGGCTGACCTAAAACTTGCAGCACAGACCAGGTTGGCATTGAATTAGCAGAAATCAACCAGATTTCTGGGAATAAAGGCATGTACTCAATGCCTGACAAATTTTGTAAATATTTGGAAATATTTTAACTGGGAGTTTGAGAAATTGATACTTGAGTGCTCACAGACATCTTGATGGTTCTAGTTTTGTGCAGAGAGCAAAACTTCTCAGTTATGATATTTTAGTTATTAGCCATGTCTTCTGCTGTAGGTTGAATTCCCAAAATGCTAAAAACATGGCCATCACATTCAATCTCTAAGCATCTTTAAGGGGCTCTTGGTCAATGACTTTCTTCCTTTTCTTCCACTTCTTTCTAATCTCATAAGAATTTGGATCTACAGTTTGGGGGCTTTGGCACCAGAGTGAGCTGCATCTGAGTGTAAACCTCAGATCTCTCTACTGCTAGAAGTATAAGGCTGGGAAGGCAATCATGCAAGAATCCTGTTGGGAAAGAACACCCTTTAACTTGGAACAATTGAGGAGACAGGAGAAACATGGTCAGCAATCATTCCTTGGGAGGAAAAGACACAAGACAGGGCTGCACCTCAGCCTTCCAGGAAACCATTACTGTCAAGGTGAAGGAATATTTTCCAGAATAGAGGCAGTGTTTGAAGGACATGTGACAGGCTCTGAAATCCCAGAAGACCAGAATGGGACATAACTGGAGCAGCAAATGGCATGACTATGACCTTATTATCCTGGTCATTTCATCCCTCAGCAGTACCCCTGATACTCCAAAAGCCAGAAGCTGGGCAAGTCTCAAGCTCACTTCTTACAAAAGGTTTGGCAGAGAAAGTGACTTGAATGAGAATGGGGGAGGGAACAGGCCACACAGGTTTGTTTGTGGACCCATATGAGAGATGAAAGAATTCAAGCATCCTGTGTGAAGTCAATGCATGTCAGGTACACAACATCATGTGTTCTATGCCTTATGATACCAGACTGGCAATGTAAAGGATTATCTGTATCACTGGATGCTCTGGGTTCCTGTCACTGTTGGCAACCTATATTGATGCCATTGTAAGAAAGCTAGATTGCCAAAATATAATACAATAAAATGACATGCCTCAATAGTTTTTTTTTTTTTTTCTTTTCAACAGGTGGGCTTTTCCCCCTAAAGATTAGAAATAACAGTTTGGAATTAATAGCATTGTTTCATAAGTAAGGCATCCAAGGGAGTCATATTTTCAGTATACAACAAGAAATTAATTATTCATAGCTTTCTGAACTGTCAAAACAAGGTCTACCAGTGTGAAGTAGTGACCCATCTTCAAAAGCAGTTGTAGACCTATTGATCAATCAGACATTCAGACCTTCTAATCCAGGGGCATTCAGGAAATTATGGAGCCGTTGGAAGGATATATAAATCAGTATACAGGTTATCAATCACAAAACGTTTTAGTCTATTGCATGTTTTAAAAAACAGAAGCTATGATGTATTAAACTATAATTTTAAGTTCTAAAATCACTACATAAATCAACCCTTCCCCATCTATCAGCATCCAAGAAATGCCAACAGATACCACATTGTCATTGAACCAACAAAATAAAACCAAACAAAACAAAAGCCAACAGAAAGAGACTTTAAAGACCCTCTCATTTAACATTGGAGTTCCAGATACCAACGTCAAAGATGAGGAGGGGAGACTAACAGACACTAGCTGGCCAAGTGACACTGTAGTTCCAATATAGCAGAGAAATCACTTAAAATCGCAAATTCAAAATACTGTTGCCATTCTATGTTGCAGAGTAATATTATACTATATTACTTGACAAGGTAGATAACTACTATAATACATTTTAGAATAAGCCTTGGAAGATACTGTTTTGAAGAAACTGTTTCCTTTTTTAAAAGGTTAGAAATTTTGGACTTTACTTCACTAAGTCAACTTCCATGAGGTCAAGTGAAGCAAAAGGCTGTTTTAACAGGAATTCTCTAAATACAAGCTGTGACATAGCACAGACTTACTAATAATAACTGGTGCAAACTATCTCAATCCTAAATTAAAGATACTGAAATTATTTTCTTTGTAAAATCTTTGGTACCCTAGAATCTATGTAGTAACAAAGTATGAGAATAAACATTACTATCAGTTGCTGGAGTTTAGTCTGCTCAATAATAAAATAACTGAAAATCCCATAGGAAATATAGTCAGAAAAGTAAACTCTTTAGGGAGGAGAATAGAAAGCCATCTGTTTTATTGTGTGTTTCTGTCTTACTAGTATACAAGGTGAATATTATCATATACTGCTAGCAACAGTTGATACAGCTTTGACAAGTATATATAATATTTAATACATAATATATACAATTTAAAAATATTACTAAGAAAAGGAATGTTCAGTCTTTGAACAACATTTCCAGATTAAAGGTATTCTTTTTAGTACACACAAATATATTTTCCTCTCTAATATTACTTTTAAATTCATCCTTTGTTTTGAAATATATATATATATATATATATATATATATATATATATATATATATATCATGGATTTTTAAAAATAAATTCCTCGTGCATAACACAATAACAACATGGATGAAAAGATATTGGAGAGCATGCCTGGCTTGAGAATTTCCTGTGATGCATCAAATGACTTTATAGCTGGTCTTCACCTTCAAAGAAATAGTGTCTATGATCAGCTCACACACATACAAAAGGATGGCACTCCTCTGATAACAGAATATCTTACAGGCTCAAAAAGGACACTCTACAGGATTTTCTTCTGGAAACTTTTATTTTGTGAAAAACATTTGGGATATTTGGTGCATGTCACATCAGCTGCCTATAGAACAATTAGTCAATAGCTTTTCAACCAGTGACCAGAAAGATTGGTGAAAAAAAATCACACTTGAGTTTTTAAGAGTGTGTTTGTTTCAGTCATTGGTCTGTGCCTGAAGGTCTGATAAAAGCTAATAATTCCTTAATGCTTTTGTAGAGAGGGTGATGCTGATGAGAGAAACTGAAGAATTTGATTTCTGGCTGCTAAGAGTTGCCTGAGCATCACATCAATGGATATCCATATATAGAAACAAGAACAATCACTTCTATTGCACTTGTGGGTCCTGTAGCCATTCCCTAGCATGTGTCTACTTCTAATGTGAACTTGTAACTCCCACCATGATTAGCTAACAGTACCTGTGGTGCTTGACAGGCTGGCTTCCTCTGTCAGGAGAAGAGACTTCAGGGAATGACTGGGGACCCACAAAACTTGACTCCATTATTTTTTCCAGTGCAGTCACAGGATGCCTGTCCACCTTTGAATACTGTGGGAAATCACATGTGGAGTTGTTAGCTGCGGGTTCATTATAAAAAATGAGCTTGGAACACAAGAGCTAGGAGTTGATAAATCCCAGAAGAATGACACGATAACACACTCACACTTTCTCTCTCTCTCTCTCTCTCTCTCTCTCTCTCTCTCTCTCTCTCTCTCTCTCTCTCTCTCTCTCTCTCTCTGATATAAGAAAATAAACATATGTCAAGAAAAGAGAACAGGTATTTTAACCCCTGAGCTCATCTCTAACCAATTGCTAGCAGCTTCTTAGAGTCTTCTATTTACATAAATGCCAGGAATAACTTGGGAACAAAGAACTAGAAATTTAGTGTGAACACAAAGAAGGGGAGAAAATTACAGAAGGAAAGCTTGGGATAGTATAGAAATTCCCTCTATAAATCTCAGTTTTAGACCACATGTAAAACTTAAGTACATCTAATTTCAATTTAGAAGGTTAGAGGCAAAAAGACAGTAAAAGATTTAGGAAAACAAGTATGACTTCATTTCCTTTACTTCGGTGCTAAGGATTGTACCTGGGGCATTGCACATGCTTTACCATGGCATTATAGTCCTCAGTCCTAAAACATGACAAAAAGAAAACTGCCACTTGTTTGCTAAGAGTAAGCAGTTAGGATTGCTGATTAATTGTGGTACTGGAGGATACGCACGGCTACGTCCAGAATATAAGAAATGTATGGAAACCAGAAAAACACAAAAGAAGAATGAAAGGAAACATTATTTACACAACAGAAACTATTGAAACAGGTATTTTAACAAGACCGAGTGGTACACAGAAGGGGAAAATTGTTGTGATGAATGCAAAAACCTCAATAATGAGGAGCGCTGAATTGCTAGATTTAAACATTAAAAGACAAATTCTCATACCAGCTATTGTTAATAATAAATTCATCTGTCTGACTTCAGAAGGAACATTTTTATAAACAGCAGAGAAAAGATCGTGAGGCAGTGTGGTGCATGCCTATAATCTCAGTACATGACAAGATGAGGTGTGGGCCTAATGAGTTTGAGGCCAGCCTAAGAGGCATAGCAAGATACAGTCTCCAAAACAAAATAAAAATCATGAAAGATGGATAAAGATATTACTTGGAAATTATGGGGATAAAAAGGTATAAAAGCAATAATATCAAGTAAAATTCAATTTTGTACTTCTACAGAAAATTACTTTAAAAGACTGATATTTTGTATGAAAGAGAACAACTCAACAAGCAATAAATATTTATAAATTTTTATACTTTAAAACAGTTTCAAAGGTACCTAGTAGTGCTAATAGCATAGCATAAAACCCTGGCGGAATTCAGGCATGATGAAGCTTGTAGTACATGATAAACAATTATATGTAGCATTGTCTGAGGAAAAAGCATGAGATTCAGCAAAAGGTAGTAAGACATCTGCTGTTCATAAAAAGAAAAATAAATTTGCTTTCTAATTTTGTTCTTTAAAAAGCCTAATTAAATAATAAATAAGTATATGTGAACAAAATCACAAACATACTAGATAAATAGGCTGGATTAATTATTAAAAGGTCTTCTTAATAAACAATAAAATAATGAACATGTTAATTATAAGAGAATATTAAAAAAAGAGTATGTTAAAGAGATTCTATAAGTTAAGAGAATTTGTGTAGCAATGACATAATTATGGCTAACGATGAAAAATATAGGATTGATGTACCTTTAAGATTTAGATGAATAAACTCTGAATAAAGAAACAGGTTACATGATTGACAATAAGTTGCTCATAGCCTTCAAGGGCAGAAATGCTTTTTACTAGGACACAATATTCAGAAATTAAAGTTTATTATTTACTTACTATAGACAATTACTTTTTTGAATTGAAGTTGAATAAAATAATTTTGATAAACAAATGTTTAAGTATATACCTGGAAAGATATTTGCTATCCCTGCCTAAAAATGTCTAATATTAAAAAAAAAAATAACTGCCCAGAACCCAAATGAAAAACTATGGACAATGAATTGTGCTTGTTCCCCCAATTTGCAATCAATTAGTAATCGATTTAGATTGCAAATTGAGAGATTTATTTCAGAGGAACATCTTCAAGCAAAGTTCATCCAACTGCTCCTGAAGAAGCTCCATTTTCTAGAGAAATTATTGTAAGTCTCATTCATTTTGTAAAAACTTTATTTCCAAGATAAGGAGTTCAGTCTCCTTGAATCCTTAAATGGGAGCTCTGTCCAAAGCCCTGATTGAAATATACCCTATTAGCTGGTTTTGCTTATAGCTAATATTTATAATGCACGCTTATTCCGGATATTATTATGTTACAGTCATTTAAAATTCATGACACTTGGTTCAGCAAATACACATTTCTTTTCAAAATGTTATTTTTAGAATGATTTTCTCTCTTAGCATTTCCTTTAGCCTGCAATCTGGCACTCTGAGATGGTGAGATAGGCGTTGGACAAAGGGGTACCTCTGCAAACACATGGGCTGTTTACCCTAGTATACAAAGCAATAAACAACAAAAGTGAGACCTTGTGTCAAAACAAGATGAAATGCAAGAACCAACACTTAAATTTGTCCTCTAGCCTCTACACTTATTCTATGGCATGCATACACATGAAAGTATACACTCAGTACATTACACATGAATTTAAAATAAAAAAAAAATCCATTTATCCTGGGTGTGGTGGCACATGCCTTTAATCCCACCAGTGGGCATGGGAAAATGTAAAGAGATCCTCTAGCTCCAAATTTTATTAGGAAAAGTAACTAACTACTTCAAAAATAAAGCTATCAAAATTTACAGAGGAAAATATGTAACAATAAAAGTCTTAGATTTGTTAAGAAAATGGAGCTACATTAATATCATTAATAACACTTAAGCCCCTGGAGGTCTTATGAAGCAATGCTGACTCTGGTAGGAAGAGCAGATTGATCTTACAAATATGTCTCAGTACACCTCTGGGAGGTGGTGATAGGGCTGGAATACAGCCTTAAGCAACTTTGGAAAAAAGGAGTTCCTAAAAGTTAAGGTGAGAACCACACATAAGGACTATTGAGCTGTCAAAAATATGAAACAGGAGCAATATTAATTTCTGATCTTACTGATCTCTCATGCAGAAAAAAAATTATGTACATGGATGGTGGGAACGAAGCCATATTTTTTTCCTAGTGCAGTGAGTGGAGCTAGACAAAAGGTACTGATTGATAGGTATTAGAGGAGACACTAATGTGAAGTAATGTTTAGCCAAGTTTAGGTACAGATGGTTACATTAAAAAACAAAACAAAGCATTGCTGTGTGTTTACCTATGATCTGTGTGCCAAAAGGGCCTATAAGCAAAACCATTGCATTGCCAAGAAATATTTTCAGCTCACAGATCTTGTTTTGAACAGTATTCTGCAATGAAAGGGTTGGTATTAGGAATGAAGCCTGATTCTGATTAGGCCAGATTATCTAAAAAAAAATAAACCTAAAATCTCCTGTAGTGTTCAACACAAACACAAACACTTCAAGTGCTGATCCGTTGATAGTTGCTATTTAAGTGACACAGACAACTGAACTATTGGACAGAGCTGAAACACTCGATCACAACATAAAATCATATTGAGTGGGCACTTAAAACCTGTATGTGGTTAAAACAAACAAACAAACAAAGAACCCATCTTCTCATTTGAGCTTATCAGGTAAAAATGTCAAAAGGAAAACTCCTGGCCTCTCTATCTTCTCCCCGTGCCTGTCTCCATTATTTTGGGGTCACCCACTTATCTCAAGGAGTATTTATCTAACTTTTTTTAATCTACCCTGATATCCCTGTGAATATCCTCTAGAATGTCACAAAGTTCTTCAGTAGGCTCCATACACTAAAACTCAGACCCTGATGGTCTTGTGTTTATGTTTTCTTACAGACTTATTTTGAAGAAGACATACAATGTTTTTTGTTAATAAATAAGGAGAGTCAGCCATCCACTCACTGGTCGTCAGCATGAACCTGAATGATTTACTTTTCAACACAGTATAGATTCTTGGGGAAAGCTCTCATCCTAATCACCCTCCTGTGTGGAATGTTCCCTGTGGGCATTGAGGCCTTCCACTGCCATCTGCCCCCTTGCTGCCTTGCCTCCTAACAAACTGCTGGCGGTGTGTTGGAATCAATAGGCCTGTCAAATTAAACAGGCTGGTGTAGGTAGTAGAGCAATGACATTGTTGTTCCCAGGCCTGGCACTTGCACACAGTGGGAGTCTGGAGGTTAAATGAAAGCTGGGCTTCTGTTGGGAAGCAATGTTGACAGATCAGATAATCACCAGTTCTGGAACCTCAGGCCATAAAGGCAGGAGAATGTTTGAAAAACAGTTTTAAATGCGCGTCTTTCTACTCTGTTCCTAGCTCATCTATGAATGTGCCAAAGGTTCTTTATTACCAGTATGACTAGGAGTTGAAAGATGACAAACAGAAAGGTTATGGCATACTTTTCAAGAGTGATTTTATTTATGTAAGTAATTAAAAGCAACTTGCCCATTTTTTGCTTTGAGGATTTTTGTTCTGGTGGACTTTAATCGTAGGAACTCTAACGACTTTCCCCAGAGTTCCTCTAAAGCAAAATAATATAACTACAACCTTCTTACAAACAAAAGAGGACAGCAAGTTCCCTTTCCTTTTCCCTCCTCAGCCAGATGCCTCCTTCAGCTATTGCTTCAGACTATTGACTCTTCATCTTAAAGATAGCTATTTCCGCCTCTGTACTAATGCCCCAGCCTCCCAGCTAGAGCTCTCAGAGCACACCTCAGTCCGTTGGCTGTAGTTATCAGCCTACCCTCAATCTCACATCTGAGGGGTTACTAGTAGATATTACCTGTAGTAATAAGCCAATGCCCCAAGTGCAGGGACATTTCAACCATGATGGAAATTTTGAATCACTATGATAACTCATCATATGTCTACTGATACTTATTAACTATTTAATAAATATGTGAATGTAAAGATGAATATATAAGTCAGCAAGTTATTATTTTATATGCTGAACAAATACTCAGGTTTCAAGAAGAACTACTCAAAAATAATAAATGTTGTAAGAAATGACACCTGGATTAAACCTACAAGAATTGTCAATGACTTCAACTTACTCTCATCACTCAATTCAAATATTACTGCCATGGGGAAGGTTTCAGACCTCCTTTTGAAATTATTCAGAGGTCTCCCCCATTTTTTAAGTAGCCATGTTATAAAGTAGGATATATTTACACACTGTCAGAAAAACAGGTCTTTCATAGATAGATAGCGGGCATAATTCTACTAGAGGTTCAAAGCAGCTCAACCAAGGTCATATTTACTGGTCACACATTACCAAAGGCTCATTCTTCTACCCTAAAATAAATGACTCCTATCATAAATCCTTCACCTCAATTCCCTGTATCTGTAATATCACTTAAGACATATACTATATAAGATTGTTTCCTGGTAATGCCAGATCTATCCTTCCCTTGGATACCGTTCAATGTGGATCCCTTGCCTCATTTGGTGCAACTAAAGCTTTCTACTTTAGACTCCAGCCATACTGCTTAGTTATCACATTAGTAAATCTCCTAACTGAAGAATGATTCCACTTAGCCTGTTTATATCCAATCCTCTTTCCTCTCCCTACCCAAACCTAATGCATACCTGTCTCTACTATTGGCCTGTGCATATTCTGAGGTCGGTAACCATTGGTATTGTTCCACTCACAAGTAGATATTAAATAAAAATTATTGAATAAATACACTCTTAACAATTATTGTGGATGGTTTGGGTATTGCATTCTTTATTCTTACATTTTAGCAGTCTTTATTGTCTTTGAGTTGTCACATCAGCATTAGAAAGTACTAAAGGAGGAGACTTTTTTTCATTCAGATCGAGAGAATGGAATCCCTGGCTGGGTTACTGTGAAATGTTGCAGTTGGACAGGTTAATCATCTAGGGGACCACCCCTCATGAAGTCACTGTCACACTAAGCCATACTAATGCAATAAGGTAATAATTTATTTTTCTTTCCCAAAATTTCCTTTCTCTGGCTCTGTCAGTTTACAGAATGAACCCATGGCCTTTTTAAGTTAACCCACTTTTCAGGATTATTCAGAAAACTGTAACTTCCCCTTTTTTATTTCCAGCTCTATTCTAAGCATGCTTTTCTTAGTATTTCAGAGTTCACTGTTTTTCCAAAGTCTCATTTCTGGCATATGGCTGTTTGTCCATCATCTGGCTGACATCCATTTGAGCCTATTTCTTTTCTATCTGTGTCTCCCAGGCAGTGGCTTAGATTTACAGCTTGCCTGCTTCATCATTTTTCTTTCAAATTCTAATAAAATTATACTCAAATTACCTTTTGGGTCTTTACTTAAGTTCTCTTATTAGTGAGACAAAGGCCCTCAATAATTCCTATTGAATGAGACATTCACCCATAAAACCTGTCTTTAAAGTGGTTATATAATTTTATCATGACTTTCTTTGTGGTAAGAAATATGCTTTCTTGGTTTTAGGTGAGAACAGATCTCCCTTTTAATGACTAACTTTCTGAGTCTTGAACTTCACTGAGAAGTTTCCTGCATTGTTTTCATGGTTCTGGAGGTTGTTGCTCAACCCTCATTGCCTTCTCAACCAGGATACAACTAACAAGAATAGTTCACCTTTATAAATGGAGCCAAAATACGGTTACTACTGAGTCTCTAAAGGAATAACCTCATCTGTAGCCAGAGTTCAATGTATCCAGAATATCTTGTGACTTCATGTGACTAAGAGTTTCATTTCCTATTAAATGACTGTAGAGTGAAATCTTTCCCATGAATATTCATTGAACTAAAGTGATGCCAGATACATATGATTTATTTCTTTAATTTTAATTTGCAATGAATTTTTGAATAGGTAACTGGTGTTTCAAGATAAAGCAAAGATTTGCCCAATATCATAACCTAGGAGGATATAGTGAATTCATGTACCCCACACTCTTTGGAATGAAGATAAATGTCCAAATGTTCACAGGAGAAATCTGGTAATGACATTGGTTGGATGTTCACAGATCTCCCATGATTACATTTGCAACCAGAGCATAGAATCGTGCAATCTGTAGCATCCCTGACATTTTGAAAAAGAGAAATTTTGGTTATGGAAGGTGCTCATACATTTGAGGATGTTTTCAGAGGCCCTGGTTTGAGCCCAGTGCATTCCAGCACCATCCTTCTTCCAAGACTTCCAAGTGTTTCCAAATGAGAAAGAGAGACAAACCACCTACTGTTGAGAGCCCGAAAGAGCCCATTGCCTTATAAAGGTGCTTGCTAGTCTTTCCTAGCTGGTTCTCAGAAATAACCTTCTCAAGCTCCCAATCACTTTCACTTCTGTAGGTAACTTAAAAGACATTAAACAGCCTTACAAGTCAGTGCACTACTGCCATCTCTCCCTGATGTGAAGTTTCTGCTACAAAGAGATGGGAGGTCACCTGTTGTAACTGTCGTTTTATAGTTCTCAGAGTGCTGACAATGAGCCTACCCCCACTCCCACTTTCCCTAGAATCAGAAGCCATCTGGCTCCAGGCATTCAGTACAGCTCACTAAGCTTGATGCTTGGGGTATGAGCCCTCCCTCTTCTAGAAGTATTTGAAAATGAACACAAGGTACCACTTTTAGTCTTGGCAAGATGAGAGTGTCTCTTCATTATCCTGACATACTCTAGACATGAGACATGAAGCTAGCAACACTGCTAAAATATATTTCTTACCTCGACTTTCCTCTTTTTCTCTCTGTTTACCTATCTATTTTAAAGGCACTCTTCTCTGAGTTTTAAAAGGGAGCCTCACATTGCATATAAGGCCTTATTTGGTGTGTTTTAAACTTCCCAATTCTCACCTACTTGAAGGCTCCATCATAGTTTTTAGACCTTTTCCCCTAATAAACATTGTTCCTCCAGAGCAATTATGTGACAGATTCTTTCGTGAGCAGACTGCACACATATTTAACAATGTATTATTGACATGGTATTTCCTTGCAGTTATTGCCAGAAAGGATACACATACACACACATACACACAATGTACATCTATGTGTGTAACATATACATACATACATATGTAAACTTATAAAACTAAAGTGCTTTCCAAATTACCTATAAAGCCTTCGTATTTTAGTATTCATCCATCTAAAATTCTAAAGTTTTGTCTGTGGCTCTAGTCTTGCAGCTTCACAGACTCTCTGAATACTTTTTTAAATGAATTTTTAGAATAGCATTGAAGTAACACAAATATTTCTTTTAAGGAATAATTAATATCTATTCTCCATCACTGTTTCCTCTCAACTTATAGTGTGAAAATTGCAGTCAAGTTGCTATTTGCTTCCTGCAGTAAAACTGTGAGCAAAGTGTGTGAGTACGCCAGTTCACCAAAAAGTAAATTTGACCAGAAATATGTAGACAGAGATTATATTTTACTATCAAATAAAGGAATGCAAATTTCAAAGAATGTAATTTCCTGGTATTAAATAAGCATAAGAAATGCTGATAAAGTTTTTACAAAACTGGCAACCATCCACACTGCCTTCTAGAGTTGAAATTGACATGTCCCTATGGAAAGAAGTTTGTTCAGCTAAATCTAGTATAATTAAAGGAACCTACTCATTTAACCCCGTAAGTAGCAGCCAGCAATGTGTGGGATGCAGGTACTTGGTAAACCTATTTCCTGTTCTCCCAATTTTTGTTTAGTCATTTGTACTGTTCATCTCCTAGAACTCTCCTGAATGTCGTATAATTGCAGGGCCGCCAGAATTCATGACCCAAAACTATTTCTTTGCTATATGAACTAATTTGAGTTGAAGTTCACTGAGAACAAGTGAAGGGAAAACCTCTACAAGTGAGCCAGATTTTCCTTTGGGAAAGGAAATTCCTACGTGTACAAACACCTAACTTTGTCCTACCAGTAGGCAAAGTGGTTCAATAACCTTACCAAAAGGAAGACACTAAAATTTTTAAAAACAACCTAACACTAATCCCATATTGTTCATGATCATAGTCCATTTATCTGCCCTTTCCACCTAGAAATTCCAAATTCTCTTTCCTTTACTATAAATGCCATTTAAGCCTAAATTCAAAATGTCTCTTGGTCTCATTTACTTGAGAGTATCCGTGTGTTACGTTTATGACGTATTTATAGATCAAACTCTTCCTCTGATTTATCTCCCACCTGTTTTGAGCCCAGCAGAGATAATTTAGTAGTGAAACATTTCCCAACTCATGTCCTTTTCCTGTACAACAGTGACAGTGATATAAGAAGATCCCATCTGCACATCCTCTGAAGCCAAGAGGATGTGATACAGTACAGACTCTTAGTACCTGTGACAACAAAAAGATTTCCTAGGATCAGTAGGTTACAAAGGAGAGGGAGGTGTAAAGGCCCTAAAATCATACTGCAGAAGGTCTTTCGTTGTTAGAAACTCTATAGATAACTCATTTCTTCATTGTAATTTGAATAATAATATCCAAGTCAGGAGGAAAAAAGAAAAGAATATGAAACAAAATTTTCTTATAATATTACCATTAATAACAGAGAGAAACTTGATCCTTATTGCAATGGCTGGATAAGGAAACTGTCATGAGGTCACTTCATGAACATTTATGCAGTTACCTCAAATGAGTGTGTGGCAATCATACAGAAACCAGACCTGACTTCTTCCATTAAGACTAGACTAAGGGTTGTAGAAACTGTAACCTCTCTCCAGGTGTGCTTTGGTCCACTTGTTGACACCACAAAGACTGGTTTTGTTTTAAGGCCTTCAGTTCTCTTTCCCTATAATGACGCTTCTGCCAGAAAGTGTCTGGAATCAAAATCAAGAAACTTGAAAAGGCCATTCAAGTTTGTTCACATTCTACCTGATGGCAGGACCTTGTCTTCCCTTCCAAAGGTCTCATGATTAGAAATGTGGATCTCCTAAGCTCACATGCCTTTTTCATTTAGACATAGTGGTCATTCTTTGAAATGCAATCATCAGGAAGGTAGAGGCTCTGTGTCCTAGAGCTGTGGGGAAGCAGATTTCTGAGCCCTATATCCACTGGCCAGCAATCACAAGAGCCTGGCAGAATTTACAGTCTGTCTTTTTGCACTCTTAATTCCCTTCCTCTGATTAAGCCCTCGCTCAGTCCCTTCCGGGGCTCTTCTCCCTTTACAAGCCCTGGTCACTGCTGAACCTGAATTTAAGTACTGTTCATACTGGATCCTTTTCCTATTCAATGTTACATTACTGATTACAGTCTATCCCTGATGCTTCCATGGGTGTCTGTCTTTGTTTACTGTTCACAAGGCCAGTTGCTAAGGAACTGAAATCCTCATCATGGTGGCTGTTGAAGGTACTGGGATTACACTCATTAGAAATCATTAGTAAAGGCATTCTCTTTGTTTCTGAACAGAACAATCCTGCACATTGCAATGAATAAAAGTTTAAGGAAATTTTGGTGGAAAGCAATTCAGATTTATGAATTTCACATTAAATCAGCTAAGTACATCTGTTATACCATCATAATGGCAACTTTTGGGTAATGATTTCTTGGAATCACAAATGATGTGCAAATTCTCAGCAATTTAAGCATTTGGGAGGACAAGCATGCAGCCTGGGTGATTGCCTATTATCTTCAAATACCCGGGTTGTACCATGGCCTTTGTTCTTTTATTTCATGTCTCAGAATATCGGAGCAGAATCTCATGTGGGGGCAAAAAAATTAACCCTACAAAGCATGTCTCAGCATGTGTTGGATAGCTTCCTATTGTGTTTAATTTGCTATTTTGCAATGTATCTCAGGATGGACTAAAAGTGCTTTCCAAAGAATGCAGCAAGCAGAGCATGCCTTTGGCTTCTGGATTGACCACATACAGCATTCATCTGGCTATTAAGATTGACTCTATGACCACAGTTCTAATTTCTTTTTTGACCCAAACCATAAAATTTTCATTCCCTTTATAACCTGACTTGGATGTGAGTCAGTGACCAGAAGCATGACATTGTATTCCTGCCATATTTTTAGTACAAAGAAAAGACTCAAAGTGGTTTATGGAACACACAACCAAAGATCATATTATTGCCAGAGGTCAGTTATGAAAGATTATAATCGTCTTTCCCATTTAGTACCTGAAACACACACATACACATTCACACAACTGCAAGGTGATTTAAGCAAGAATTGCTACTGTGGTAAACAGTTCTACAGTTTAATCACAGATTCCTTAAATACCCCTCTGTTCCAAATTCTTAGATAACAAAAGGAATGTGGAGACATGCAGCTTACATTTTGCAGCTGAACATGGTTCTTCATCAAGCTTTCAGATTTTGTCACTGTGCTGGATGCCTTGAGGCTGTAGTTTTTCCCATTCTGTGACTCTTTCAGCTGCTCTTGGATTTGTTTAGCCTGTTTCCTGCAGATATGAGTATGTGGATAAATATTTGCATAGATATATTTTATTAATGCTTGAAGGGTTTTTTTTTTTTTTACAGCATTTCTATTTGTCATGTGTTAAATCTATATAGATAAACTGATCCACAGAGACAGCCTCTAATCCCTTTTCAACCACATCAATGGTTGAAATACTTCTGCCTGGAGATTGTTTATTCATTATCATAGATGAGCTGACAATCAATGGCAATCTAAAAAGAGAGACATGATTATATTGTGTTGTTCTAGTCTTCTGTCCCATGGGCACAAGCAATTCCTGACATAAAGTGTTCACATATAAAAATTTAGAGATTCCACAGAGAAGTACCCAAAGTTAAAATTTGAAGCTAGGGCGTGACTAACATGTTGGCAAAGATATGCTAAGGCTTATACACTTCAAATATATTTAGTTTATGCATATGTCAATGTGTATGTTATAATTTTAATCTGATTGAAGAGCTTATCTTACGTTACCAAGAAGCCAAGTAATAAAAGAGTTTAAATTTTATTTTTTTTATTTTTAGGTATGGTGCTAAAGATCAAATCTAGAATCTCATACAAGCTAGGCAAGCCCTCTACCTATGAGCTGTATCTCCATTCTCCAACAGAGTTAACCTTTAATGAGCTAATGCTTATACAGTAAAACATTTTTTTTTAATTAAAAAAGTTCCAATACCCTCCACTGCTCCCCCTAACTACACTCCCAGCCCTCTTCCAACCTCCCCTCACCCCATCTCCCTAACCATTTTCCAGGCAGGGCAAGGAATTCCAAGATAAGTCAATTCAGTTTGTCATATCCAGTTGATATAGGACCTGAATGTAACACATCATTGCACTCGTTATCTACATTTACTTCTATAATAAACCTTTGTAATGAGGTAATATTCTATACCCATTTAATAGATGAGAATGCCAAGACACAAAGAAATGAAGCCATTTGCTAAAGAATATTTAGGTCGGAAGGAATGAAATCCAATCAATCTTACTATAAACCAGGCTCAGAATCACTGCTCAATCAAGACACTTGTATAAGGTCCTTCACCTTCTAAATGGGGAAGTTGAGAATGCTCTAGGATTTTGAACTCCCAAGTAAAGTGCCCTTGCCTTCATATATTGTTTTTTGTTTATGTTGACATCTATGCCAGAAGGGTGGACCAAACTACTGTCTG
This sequence comes from Phyllotis vaccarum, assembly GCA_033318265.1. NCBI lineage: Eukaryota > Metazoa > Chordata > Mammalia > Rodentia > Cricetidae > Phyllotis > Phyllotis vaccarum. The sequence continues at coordinate 97,766,872 of JARWLC010000009.1, forward strand.
TCTAATGTCTTTTTTTTCTCGGTTTCAGAACAATTATATATTGTTTCTAGGCTCATAAACATAACTCCAGGGATGATTTTCTACAGTTTGTTTTTCCAGTTCTCAGCCTAGGAGAGATCCGCTGGATAAGTGCCTCTGCTATAGCAAGCTTCCCAGGTAGGCAGTGCTTAAAGCATGGGCTGTGCTCTCAGAGAGACTGACACATGAGACCTCAATCTGTCATCTACTGGCTTCACTACTCTCACAATTACCTAACCTTCCCTGCCCTCCATCCCCCTTATAACTAGGTCTTCATTGATAAGCGTTATCTCCTATGGATACCATGGCAGCTACAAGCAAAATGTTCCTCTTTCCTTTTTGTTACCCAGAATTCTCAGCACTGGAGAAGAATTCAGAGCATTGTCCCAAAGATAAAAGGCTATACTAATTGCCTCTCTCACACAATACTGGTGTACTTTCTCAACGATTTGATGGTAATGAGCATCTTTGAATTTAAACCCCAGTGTGAAGTAGCTGTCTATTTAAACATTTTCTTTAATCTTTTTAATTATTTGGGGGTGGAGGGACTTTTAGGTCTAACCCTCTCAATTGCCTTAATCCAGCTAAAATATTTTATCTGCTTCTTAAAAACAAATCTATAGCCTGTTGATAAAAATAAATTCATCTCAAGAATAGTTACGGAGCATGTGGCAACCACAAAAACAGGGGATTCATTTGAGAAATAAACAGAACACTGTGTGTGTGGTGGTGGTAGGGGTGCTAGCCAAGTAAATCAAGGCAGTAAAAAATTTGGCACAAAGCAAACTGTTATATCTGTAAAATAGACAGAAACACTGTCCTTTTCTGAACTCTCCTAATTTGGAAACAGGAAAACATAAGCTTTTAAAGAAATATTATTTATAGAAATGTCTGTGCTACTTGAATCCTCTTATAATTCACCTGTGCCATTTTCATACAAACCCTGACTCAGCAATATTTCAGGATAAATAGCCTTTCATCTGGAGTCTTCCTTTGCCTCTTTCCAATCCTGTTCTTTCCTGGTTTTCTTCTTTACCAGTTCAAGGAGTTTGTTTGTAAATTTTTCTTTCTCACCTTAGTAAATGGGAACAGAGGAAATGACTGACATTTGACTGTTTTGCTGTATTCTCTTGAGAACAATCACTCTCTATAAAGTCTGTATAAGCACCCTGGAACATTACCAGTTCAATAAGGTCAGAAGCAAAATTACCAGCTTACTGAGTTGTAGGTATCCCTGGCACAACACCTTAGGAAGAGAATGTGTGTAGTGGAAGTGTAGATGTCAGGCAGGCTGAGTTTTTAAGAAAGCAGACCTTGAGATAGAGACAGCATTCGGGAATTTGATAGGGTATGTGTGATATGTGATACGTGATGTTACCACCTTTGAAAGTGGAGAAGAGGGGAATGCGGAGGGGGAGGAATGGACATGGGTGCAGTAAGCATTGAAGGTAATAGACTTTTGCTCTCATTTCCAAGCCATACATTGATCTGCTGTTGCAGGTCAGAGCTCAGTGCAGGTTACTTGAGAGCATTTTCCAGTATTGTATGCTGGCAACGTAGAGACACAGACCTCCACTGCTGAAGAAGACAACAGAGTCCATCAGAACATCCATGTGAACCTGGAATCTTTCACTAAGACGACAGCACATGGGAAGAATCAGCATGCTGTCTTATGTATACATTTCACTGACAATTCAAATTCCCAGGCTTCCTACTATTTTCCAAATTTTAATAACTTGTCTCTACCTATAAAAATTCCCTTTCCTATCATGATTCTAATTTTAGGCTCAAGTCATATGTTTGATTTTCAGCTAACTAAAGACTAATGCAGCCAACCTCATCTTTCCTTCCTGTGTAGAAACTCATTTAAAAAATTAGTTTCCAACTAAAGCATGTGAGCGAAAGGTAACAGCTCAAATTCACCATCATATTAACTGTAGATGGGCTGGGGCCATGCAGGCTCAAAGGGACTGATGAGAATTCTTTAAGTCTGTCATTTGGCATTGCTGGATGATTCACTTATCTCCACGAGAACATTCTTTGACTGGAAGGCATCTTTCTTCACTTCTGCCACCTCATGTTACCCACTTCAATTGTTATTTTGGCTGCAATGCTACTTTCTATGTGAGATCGCCTATTGGAATATGCTCCATGAATTAAGTTATATAAAGGGAATTTTATGAGCTTATGGGAAACCTCCAAAGAAAACAACAACAACAAAAAAATGTCTTATGACAGTTTGTTCTTGAAATGTGCTTTTGTGCCTGTGCTTGGTATAGTAAGTAGGGGTGGGTTTGCTTTAGAGTACCCATCATCTGTTATTATTATTCAAGCATGGGTTCTCTTTGTGACTATTAACAGCCTAAACTCATGTGACCTTTGCTTATTGGGCCTTGCTTATCCTTCAGAATACTCTCAAATATAAATTGTCTGATACCCTGAGACTTTTTAGTCCACTTGGCTCTCCTAGGTTTATGCCACCAATTAGAGTAGTAAAGGTTGCTGAGATACCATTTGATTAGGTCACACAGTGCTGAGTGTAGCAAGAATGGGGAGAAAAGACCACAGAAGCAGTATCTCAGTGGTTAAAATAGAACATGTGAGCATGGAGCTTTCGCCTTAAGTACCAGCTCTCTCTACCCAGAAGGCTATATCTCAGTCCATGAAATGAACGACTCAGTGAACTCATTTGGAGAGCAACGAAAAGTGCCTTGGGATACTGTTAAAATTGGGGCTTCCAAAGCTGAAAAAAAAAATATCCTATGTATCCATATTATATATTAGATATTCATATTTTATGCATGAGAATTAAGGTCAAGCCGATTTCTTTATTGCTAATATTGGAGAAAAGGAATGAGGAACCCATGAATCCATAAGAGAAACATGTGGGAGTTATAAGAGTGGACATTCAATTTTGTTATGAGGAAGATAGCACCTGACATGGAATATACTACTCGCACTGGGGAAGATTTCTGATGAGAAATATGATTCCAGTCAGGAAGGCCTTTCATTTTTTATTATTGCTATGTTATATAAACTCATTTATTTTATCTTATCTTTTCCACCGTATTTTTAGCTTATTTAATATTCATATATTCCTGTAATATGTCTTGATCAAATCCACCCCTACACCTCCTCTATAAGTCCTTCTCCTACCCACTTCCCTACATTTTTCCCTTCCAACTTCATCTGCTCTTTTTTTTTTTTTTTTTTTTTTAACACATCAAGTCAACTTAGTGCTTCCTGTATGTGTGTGACTCTAGGACCATCTGCTGAAGCATAAATAGCCTCTTAGGATCTGCACTCTTGATAAAACTGACTCTTCTTCTCCCAACTGCCATGAGCTGCTGATGGCTTCTCAGTTAAACAGGTGGAATGAGAGCTTCCCACTGTGTGCTTCTCTATCAGCTTGGTCCTCTAAGTCCCCCATGAGGAAGCTGGTACTTAACAGTGTTTCCATTGAAGACTAGATAACTCCACATTGTGTCCCAGCAATAGATGTTGGTCTCAGAGGTCCCTTGAAGTTCAGTGATGGACTTGATGTCACAATCCTGCACTTGCTTGTTTTCATTGTTAAGATGACTATAATCAATCTTTTGCTTAAATGTGTTACAGCTACAAATTCTACTCTAGGAATAAGCTATTTGTTTTGTCTTCCTAGCAATTAACTCATTGATCTGTAAATATAATATTACTACTCAATTTCTTTCTAGTGCACAGCTGTTAAATGCAGACACTTCTAATCTCAAGCTGGGTGTGGTTACCGTTTGTGGGCTCAAATGCTGCTGTGAATTTGGTAGCTATCTAGCCTCCAAGTTCCAGAGTGAGAAACCAAGAGTATTAAAAACTCAAACCACTCAAAGTATTTCTGATTTGAATACTAAGCAATGCCCTTCAGAGCATATTCTCGTATATCTCTCCTTAGTTCTATAAACTATTTTTAATTCATATTTTGCCAAAAAGAAAGCAGGAAGTCAATATTCCTAGTAACAGGAGTCGACAGGCAACTTAGAGATTCAAATACATCCATAGATATTAAAATATCCCAGCCAGTACATGACCTCACTAGCTCTCCACCAGATCAGGGAAACTCCCAACTATGAGCAGCTTTGTCCTTCAGCTAAAAGGTGATACAAGCCAATTTAGTAGTATATTTTATAGCATAGATTTAGATTAGAACTCCTGGGAGTCACAACACAATATTTTTAATTTTCTTCTTTGTTTTTGCACAATTTAATATTTTAAAATAAGTTCTCGTAATATCTAATACATGTTCTCTAAGGGCTTGTGTTGGCTCAGAGAGATTGGTGGAGACTTTAAAAATGCAGACCTATTGGAAGCTCTTCCAATTATTAGAAATATTCCCTCGAAGGGGAACATGAGACACGACCTCTTCCTCTTATGCTTCACATTCTGCCAAGAGGCAGAGGCCCTCTTCTCTTCCACACTGCAACCAGTTGTCACAAAAGGCAATGAGATCAAGCAGTCCTGGGTTGAAATGATCAAACCTGAGTGGAAATAAGGCTTTGTAACTTCAACATCTTGTTCTGTTGTGAGGGCAACAGAAACGGACTAAAATGATGGGCAAAGTGTAGAGAAAATACAGTTTGGAAATTGCAAGGGCAGAGAGTTAATCACTAGAAGCTCAGTGTGCCTGCTACATGTTTGGAAGTCACCATGTCAGAGGGAATGGTTACAGAGATGTGGCAGAAGATGCTATGTGTCATGCTGGATAAGGGCCTGAGCTAGAAGAAAAAGACATTCTGTCAAAAACTAAGGAAGGCTGAAAGTATAGACCTTAGATACACAGTACAACTATTAAACATTATTGTGATAAGAATACCACGCTAATATAAGACTTAATAACAGGGGCACTAGGTATAGAGTGCATGGAAATTCAATGTACTGTTATTATAGTAGATCTGAAACACTAAAAGCATTTGAAAAAAAAAACAGTTTGTTAAAATAATAGTCACTAATCCTATAGTCATGGCTCAACATGTTTTATTTAAAGTCATCACTGCAATTCTCTTTTTAAAATGACATGTCTGACTTATAGACAGAGGTTATAAACTGTATCTTTAAAGTCGTCACATTTTTGGAAAAGAAAATGGACAAAAAAAAACAGTAGTCCAAAGTAAAGCAATTGTGTATTGATTATGATTTCAGACAGGCCGCAGACATGTAACTGGAGCCAATGTCTTAAAGGTCAAGAACCCAATAGACTAACAGTTTGGTCTGAAATTCCTAAGTGCAGATGACATCCTTTCCACATACAATCTCATCTACAAAAAGGCAGAGTTGTGAATACATTAATGTGCATATAATATACTTTTAATTCTACTTTATGAATCATCATAAGTCCCTTCATCAGCAGATAGTTTCTTGGCAAGAAAAAGCCAAAACATATTTAAGTTCTATATCCCAAACTGTGAACAGGTGCACATTTTTGGTGTTTTTTCATTAAATATGACTTAAATTTTATGAGTATAAGGCAGAAACTGAAAGTAAACTGATCCTGTAGTTCTTTATTTTCTGGGAAAGGTTTTGCTATTGACAATGGTTGATAGAAGTTAGGGTCACAGCAGTGGTTCACCCACTCCAGCCTAGTTCCTAGTGAAGAGAGTTGGTCCCCTAATGCAAGCCACTGAGCCTTTAGTGAAGACAGGTGACCAAGTTGTGCAAACAATCACCGTGTATCTGAAACCTCCCCCAATGTGTATCCGAGACCCCTCCAGCCACCCCTCACACACATAAGGCTGCCTGCATTCACTGTGGTCCACAGACTACTCTCATTCTTTGCAGATCACTGTTGAATTAATCTGCAAAGGATCCTTCTTGGAGCTGAAATTGGGTCTATAAAGGAAAAGAGCTTCTCTCAGATGTAAGCTTTAGTCACCAGAGAAATGGTCTTACTTGCTTTTGAAGTAGAATCCTGCACAGAACATGCCCACGACGACAATTCCAAAGACGATACATGAAATTGAGAGCACCTGCCTTTGATAAACGTCTTCACTCTCTGTGAATGTGAAAAACAGAATTAGAATGGATACTGGTGGGGCACAGAGGCAGCAAGCTCCATCCTTGCGCTTCTGAGCTGGGAAGAGTCTTTCAAAGCCAAGCTTTTTTGTTGTTGCTGCTCCTGTTGTGAATAGGAGAAAATCAGAAGGAAGTTATTATGACTCCGTTTCTTTTTAGAGATCTATACAGAAACTGGCTACTACTTTTTTTTTTTCTGTTGGAATTTGTACAGCCACATAAGTTCTCTTGCCCATACTATAATAACTTAATAAATATTATAAGTGAATTCTTTGACTTCTGAACATTGTAGAAGCATATGTTTTGGAAACTGTGATGGACCCTAATTAGTGAGCTAGAAGGTGAGTGAGTCTCTACAATTTCTGGTTTTTAGTTTGTGGTGCTCAGATCTCTGTGCTATCTGATTTTTGTTTGGTCCTTGGTGATCTATCTATTTATCTTTCTATTATTCTGATATTGACATGATGTTATGAAAGAGATTTTCAGTATGTATAAAAATATGTTCACCACGTCCATAGCCATCTCAATGCCCGTGTTCTGGCGTAGTAGACAGCAGCCTGTACACCACTGTGGCACCTTGTCTTTTGTTATCCAAAACATATTCAAACACTTTACTTTTAGTCACTACGATTTGCACTCAATTCCTTTTCTAAAATATGCTTAGTAAAATAATTCTTCCATCTTATTAAGAGCTTTGGATCCATAAGTTTTAGAATTTTCTCTACAAATTACTCTCCTCTTATTTTCATTTCTCTCTTTAAACACATAAACACCATAGGATATGATCATAGTCATTGACTCATTCACAAATAGTCTATTCAGCTGTGTCCGTGTACTTTCCCATTCATGCATTTGGCAACATATCCATACAAACATCTCAGAAGCTAGTAACCTTCACAATAGCATGTTGAGCATCTCATAGGACACCAAGAAATCTATGCTACTGGGCAATTATTTCATAGGAGATGAAGGCTGAAAATTGGATTCTTAGGCAGGCATCAATTCCTGAAAATATCATCCACTTACTAGCTCAGATACCCAGGTTCATCCATCAACTTCAACTATGCTCAAACATCTGACCCATTGAAACTTCTCTTATTCTCAGATATTTTGAAGATCCTAAGGAAAATGAAGCCTGTGTAGAGGAACCATTCCAACATTCTAAAGTAAAACACACAAAATTACCACATACATTCTCCTTCATTCTTTTCCTCCCTCCATTTCTTTCTAACCTCTATTCAGTTCTTTCTGTTCTCTAATTTCATTAGAGGTTCCTCAAACTTCAGTATACTTTATAGTTGCCTTGAAAGCTGCAAGAAGACAGGCCACCCTCACTTGCTCCCAGTGAGTTGCTGAATAGCATACCTCAGTGTTTACAGATCTTTTGATTTTTGAAAAGCCCTCAGATGACTGTGGTGCTTTCAGTCTAGGAAACACTTCAGGGAGCACTGAGGAAGGAGGAGTGCTCTGCATGAGAGTCACCCACCTAATGACACCTGAGGAGATTCATTTCCTTGTAAGGCAAAGGTATAGCATTCATTTTGGAACTTCTAATAGACAAAGTTAATTTAAGTGAATTTTTAGGCATTTCTCATTCATGTTATTTTAGGGAATTATTTAGTTTGAAGAAATACTCTACTTTATAAAAGAATACAAAAAAAGACTAGTGAGATGATTCTGTCCTCTGATATGCTAGGCTGATTTTTATTAAATATATAACATATCACCACATAATTTCTTATGCTTTCTCTTTGAAGTCCTCTTACCCTTAAATTTTAAAATGATTACTCTGAAGTACTCTGCAAGGCCAACATCATCTCAATGCAAAACCCAGACAAAATCTCATAACAGCTTTTATTATCACACATGTAACATTTTTTTTAATAAAAATCCTGGAAAGCATATATGCTAACAAATATAAACCTTAGTACATTAGAAATATGTGGAATTGTTGTGGGAAATGCAAGTGGGTGTAGAGCCTAAGTATCTCTATGATTTACCACTTTAACCCATTAGGAAAAGAATCTGATGGCTAGATTATTAAAAATAAATAAATAAATAAGCTTAGAAAAATCTACCAACCCTTAATGAAATCTCTCTGAAACTAAACATAACAGAAAAGAATTTCTCACTCTGACAAAGAACAGTTTTACTGGATATTTTATATATTTATACCTGTAATAGATAAATATATATCTTCATGAAAATTTGAACACTTTGATCATAAGTGAAAAATAAATCTAATTGCACCATTTTTACTGGGCACTGTCCTATGGTCAATGTACTAAGGGAAAATAGAACAAACTCATTGGATTTGAGACAGTGTCTTTTCAGACACTGTAGTGTAGTCATCTGTGCAGGAAAGTTACTAGAATCTCAAAGTATGTAGGAGATTTTAGCATGAAATTAGCATGTTTTTGGTAGATAGGATGGAAAGGAAAAAACATTGCTTGCACATGTACTTAATAGAAACAAAATATGTGAATTTGAAAGAAAGGCATCATAACAGTACAAAACACATAAAATTCATACAAATAAGTTTGTTGAAAATTTTTAAGCCTGACTTTGAGAGTTGAAAACAATAGTTACACAGACGTGTGTTAAGATAAGAAGACACATACTTAGACCAGGCATCTTTTCTTGGTTGCAAAATACAATGCTAAAATAGCTGCTAGATTTGGTAGCACACACCTGTATTGCTAGCACTCTGGAGGCTCAAAAGAAGAGCTTGATTTTGAGGCTAGCCAGGGCTGAACAATGACATAATGACTCAAAAACTAGACTCCTTGGAGACATTTTGTTGTTATAGAAACTGAGCAGCACCCGATTTTAAATGCTTGATGGAAACATAAGAGATTAAGAGTGAATACAGCATTCTTTCTGAAGTTAAGAAAGCAAAGCTAAAGAATATTATCATAAGAAAAACAGAAATTGCCTAATTCTAGAGAAAGAAAAATGGGAGAGAAATATGTGTCTAATCTTTACAAGAATATGAAAATATTTTCATAATGAAAAATTAAAATGGCATTGCCAATGTAGTAGAACCATGTTTAGAAAGGGGTCATGGGAAGCACTTTCACATTATACACAAAAGAAAAAACTTGTAAAAGAAGAAAAAATTAAAATATGAAAATTCAAAATAATAGATGTAAATAGAAAATTTTCAAACTATAAACTTGGATAAAAATATTTGAAAAATCATGATATCTTGGTTTGGAAAATATAAAGCATAAAGGATACAAACTTCAAAATGTTTATAAGTAAGTAACAGAGTCTCAGCCACAATATAATGTTTGTTCTTCAAAAATGGCATACTGAGATGATAGGAAAAACACACTTGGAAAATAATAGAAATATAAACACTCAACATGAGACCTGAACATAAAATATAAGCCACTCTCATGGTTTAAAAATAAGCACCAAAAGTTTGACATGGCAATTATGTATATATTCTATTCTTCTAATGAATTCTCAGAAGATCTTGGAATGATTAAAAAAAAATAAAGTGTCCATGGGGCATAAGATAATTTCAAAAAAAAAAAAACTATGATGACATAGATAAGGTTCTTAATACAAAAGCTAAAAGTCAGTGCTTAGGATTCTGTGACTAGGAGAAAAGAACTTTCTAGAATATTCATACATTTTAATAGGGATAACATACCACTTTAAACACAGCTTTATAGAGTTAAGAATATACCTACTTTATGATGAAGGTATTCCATTCGTAGGCATTTAAACAACTTTATGAAAAAGTGATTCTATCTTTTGTGCAAGTCTTTAAAATATTTCTACTTGTAATCCTCAATAAAAATTGTTCAAATGACCATAAATAGGAGAGTAAACAAATTGTTGTATATCCATAAACTGCAACATTACTCAGCAACAAAGAGAAATTAATTATTGATGTAATCAATAAAGTAAATGAGTTTGAATTTATTCAAAGTAAGATGTAATACACAGAGGTATCTGAACATCTATATCTATATATCTATATCCAACCACACAAAACTGTAGTAACCGGAAATTGGGTAACAGAGAGATGTAAAAGATTACAGAGCAACATTAGAATTTTTTATGTTATAGATACATTCAGTATCTTAATTTCAATGTTCATTATCTTAATTTCAGTGACCATATCACTGGTAGATAATTAGCCCACTTTGTACCATATTAAACATTTTAGACAAGGTTCATTTCTTCTCAGTTATAGCTATAAAAATATTAATTCTGGGAAGATAAATTAAAATAGAAAAATATATTGAGACTATAAAGAATTTTCATAGTATAAAATGAAAGCCAGACTTCCTTGAGTTCCTCTTATAATTATGATCCTGTAAGCCCTTTTCCACATAGCAAGCAATATAAATTTATAGTATATAAATTAAGTCATACATATACATGTTCATTGCTATACACACATGTGCCTATTGCTGTACATATATCACTATCAAGCATATTAATGGCTCCCATGTTAGACTAACAATATATTACAACCCTTGAACATGAAAAGTGCTTGATATGACTGGCATCTCTTTTATTCCTCGAATGTCTGATATTTACTGTGCAGATTCTTGATACCTGCTGTTCCCTGTTTCTTCCTGCTTTCATCCCTCCTTAATCCACCATCCCACTCCTTCTCGCTTTTTCTCTATCTGTAGTATATACTTCTGTCTTTTAATTATCTCTTTCTTATCATAAAGTGGACATCGCTATCTTAAATGTGTTGCACTATGCTGTAAGCCTCATTGGTTCATGACACCAGATTTTCATTCATTTGTTCACACTCTGGGTCCTGATTCCCCAGCTCCTACACAGTCCCCAGCTGCCTAAATGAAAAGATGAATTGCACTTCTGTCTTTGAACAAATCATCTGACTTAAGTTATACATATATATATATATATATATATATATATATAGAGAGAGAGAGAGAGAGAGAGAGAGAGAGAGAGAGAGAGAGAGAGCACTTAGAGGCAGCACTTCAGCTGTTCACATTAACTTTTCTCAAGCTCTAAACACTGGCTTGGTTCTGAGACGAGCACCACCCACTCTTCAATCCATGCTAGGCTCCCTCCACCATGGTGTGGTATTGTCATCCATCTGACCTCCTCACTGTGATTCTGTATTCTTCAAATCCTTTTTACAGAATGCAGTTCCACAAAGAACATGATGATATTACTTGTCCCGAGGCCTCAGAGGTCACCAAGCCTGGTCTACAAACAGAGAGGAACTTCAGATCTAACTACTGGTCCTAACACAACTGCCCCGATGTGTTGCTTTGTTTAATTTTTCGACCTTACTGCTTGGAGTTGATGGCAATTCACAACAAGAATGCAGACTGTGGGTTGGCTGAAAGACACAGAGTTTCTCGCATCGGGATTTTCCCAAGAACATCCCCAAATACCCCTAGCATATGAAATGAGCCCCTGTTGTGTGATGTTTCTCTCTCAGCAATGCCAACTGCAGCACTGAACCCATCACACCTGTCTCAAAACCTGCATGGAAAGAGACTGTTTTATATCTTTTTCTGGGACCATTTGCCATCGATTTTCTTTACATTTGATTGCATACTTTCTCCTGCGAAAGTTCTTTCTCCTACAAAAGTGTATCTCAAACCAATGTTTCACAAGCATCCATCCTTTCTAGGATTCATTTACATTTTAATTGCTGGTTCATGCTAGAATATTGGAAAATGTAAAGTAAACCTAAAAGAAATTGTAGGTTATCCTGTTTTCTCAGTAAATGGAAAGGGACTATATTAACAGGCTAGGGTGAACATTTTAAATCTGGAAGTGCAAAGAATAAAATGCTGTAGAATATGTCATGGAGACCTTGTTGGGAGCATATTATCATCTTGAAAATTGTCATTCTTCCTAGCCCACATTTGTAAGCTCATTAAATGTTCCAGCTGAACTTAGAAGCAAATAATTCCAAAGCATTCCCTCTTGCTAGATAGGTACAAATGTCTACAGTAGCACAAGTATGAATTTCATAAGACAGCTAATCCTGTCTTGCCACTACCAATAACAATTTTGAATATGAAGGATGATGATACCTATTAAAACAAAATGCAGCAAAGCAAGGTTGTTCCCACTAACATGGATGATTTCCATGTATAATCTGCCTGTTCTATTCCCTGCTATTTGAATCTAATCAAAAGTGCTACAAATCCAATTCTGAGTTTAAATCAAGAGTGAAATTAAAGGAGTAAAAGCTGGAGTGAACGTAGAGTCCCAGCTGTGGTCAGGTGATGCTGTTATTGGTGCCTTTGATTCGTAAGAAGGTACACAAAACTCACACCCTGCAAGAAAGGTCATAGGTGTCATGTCGTTTGGGATTTGGGGTTGGTTCTGACCACCTCAACAGCTGTTCACAACTACCTTTAAAGCCTCAGTTATCTCAGACAACAGAAAACAGTAGTTTTACCTGTGTGTTTTGTGAGAATGATGTCAAACAGACTTTTCTAATATTTTAATAAATTTTAAACAACAATAAATTTCAGTTACTTTTCAAAAAATTTGTTCACACTGCAATATTTATCTTTGAAAATATATTTGATGGTTTCTTAATGGGTCAACTCTTCCAAGCAAGATTGCAAATAATCCCGTGTTTTTGAATATTTTGTTATTATTTTTAAATTATTTTAATTCATTATGAATCATACTCATTTGAGTCAACAAAGTGGTGTTTAGAGCAAAGGATATTTAAGTTCAACTTCAATCATTGCCATTTTTCATTAAATTTTGAAAAGTTATTAACTTTAGAATTTTCTTTCTCAAATAAGATTGTTTGTTCTACATACTATTAGCTTAGTAATAAAAGTCTAGAAGCCACGAAGGGGTGGGATCAGACTGTGTTCATGGGCTGGCACCTTGGAGCCCGCTCCCTATAGAGAAACACCCAGCCCAGCACTGACTTTGGGATGAGTGAATCCGACTTACCTGAAGTGGATGGGCTGCACTGGGCTGGCTCACCCTGGGACTTCTTGCCCTTTTGTGGGGAGGGAATGGGTGGATGGGGAGGGGAGAGGCTGAGGGCTAACTGGGAGGGATTGTGAGGGGGAGGGGAGAAGGAGGAGGGGAGTACATTGATGGTGATAACATTTTCTTTTTAAATGAAAATAAAATGTAAAAATTAAAGTCTAGAAGCTTCTCAAAACACACTTTTTCTTTAAAATATTTTATAAGACATGATACATCCTAATTATGTAACTCTTTAGCAGTAATTGTGAAAGAAAATATCAATGAATGGGACAGCTTTGATGATTTAAAAGCCAGAGAAACAGCCACACAGTACAGAAGCTGGTATTAGACCCTTGACTCAGAGGGACTGAATTTAAGTTCCAAGCACCCACCTGGCAACTAATAACTGTCTGGAACCCAAGTTCCCAGGGCTCTGATGCCCCATCATGGCTTCTACAAGTATAGCACATCATATACTACCTGTATACAGTCAAACACTCACATCAATAAAATAAAAATATCTTTAAAATAAAAGAACAAAGTGACATATCCCAAGTCCTCTTAGGACAATAAGGATTTTGAATATACAGTGAAGACATTCTTTCTGCTATGATCCTAGCCCCATATGTCCTGGATCTTACTGAAAATTTCTGCTTTCTGGGGGGATATTTTCCCTTCATCCTCTGGCTTCCAGAGCAAAGTCTCTGCTAATTTTTCTCTAAACTGAAAGTATCCAGAATTTGTTGCGTTGTGTTATTTCCTCTACATCTCTTCAGTGCAAGCAATATAGTGATCTTTTCCCTCTAGTGCCACTGTTATGAAGACATGATATTTGGTGTGATGGATGAAGGGAAAGAAGAAATATATATCAATCCCCATCATGGGTTTAGTAATCCACTAGAGCAGGCAGTTGACAGCTATGCCAACACAGAAATAGGAGCAGCTTGCTGTACAGAGAAACGATATGTAAAACTTCAGAGGTGCATTACAGGGAACCCTGTTTTTTTTTATTTTTGGAGAGCTCATATCACAGAGATAAAATATAGATTAGAAGTTAGTTTTACACAAAAGTCAAGGGATGGCAGACATTGTTTAGACACAGAAAAAAAACTTATACAAAGACACTGAGATAAATCTGGAGTAAGCAGAATAGCATAGAGCGCAGGGACATGGTACACAATGAATGTGTCATTATAATCCTAGAAAGTGACTGAAGTACTTAGGAATGTCAGGAGATTAATTTCATATTTTCATTATAATATAGGAATAAACTTGAAGTGGATTGGGCTGAAGCGGATGTAGAATTGAGACGAGATGTCATTGTACCTGCTCAGGTGAGCAGTAATGAGTGAACAACAGCAAGCATCAGCAGGATGGAAATACTAAAAGAGAGGATATTCAGAGTAGGATGTAAAGGCAAATTTCATTTAGAACTTACCAATTTCAAGAGCACATAAGATACCGAAGTAGAAATGCAAATGTATCCTCAGATAAATGGGCGAAGAGATGGTAACAAGCTTTCAGATACAGATGATTTAGGGCATGTGTTCCTGCTAGCAAGTATGTTCTGATTGTGTCATGGCCCATTTAAAAGAAAATAACACAGGCAAATAAGGAAGCACAGAAAAATGAGACAAATTTTTAAATTATATCCACATGTATGCTCACATACATGTGGGAATATTTTCAAATATAATAAAAATAGTCAGAGATATCAGAGGGATCTACTCACAGTCAGTCTAAAAGGATCAGACAGAGGTAGCGCATACCTTTTATCCCAGCACAGGGAATATCCTGGTAGTGGTGACCTATGCCACTAATCCAATCTGAGTTTGAGGTCATTTTAGTTTACAGAAGGAGTTCCAGGCAGTGATGGTGCCACGCCTTAACTGAGTGAAGAGAGTATTTAAGGCAGGCATAGAGAGGAGCAGGCAGAAGAAGCCAGGAGGAACAAGGCTGAGGAAGCTGGAAGTCAGCTGGGTGAGATCTGACTGTAGTATTTCTTCTCTGATACCTCCACTTTTCTCAGAGATTTGGCCCTGAGTTACCTTTATTCATGCAACACCTGGCATCCAACTTTGGGGCATGAATTTCCCCACACACACACACAAAAAAAACAGGACTTGTAGGACTTGCTGGCCAGAGTAGCACCTGGCCGGAGGAGTAACTACTAGATGACTAGACTTTCTGTTCTAAGATATCCTCCAGTCTTAGGCAGACGAGCCAAGTGTGTTTCTGTTTCACTCTCATCTGACTAGGTTTTTCGGACAGTGGCCTCTTTCTCCTGGTGGGTTGGTTTTTTTCAGGTTTTTTTGTTTTTTGTTTTTTTTTTGAACCCATCTCAGGCTGCTATCACACTAGGTAGCTGCCCCACTTCAAATCAACTGAATCATCAACAGATAACAAATTAGAGAGTAAATCAATTTTTTTTTTGAAGTGGGAGTTTGTTTAAGACAATAGAGGGTGCTTGGTCTTTCTGTAGTCTTTCTCTAGACGATGTGATAATAGAACCCATGAATGAAAAGATAAGTAAGGTAGATGGGACTATCATAATGAATATCATACTGCTTACTATGAATATTTTTTGTTTTATTTCTTTGTTATCACTTAAAAAGTTGATTAATATAAATCCAAAGAAAAAGGTCTTTAAAAAACCTGTTGAGAGAGAACACAAAGATGCTCAAATTCAGAGGAATATGAAGAACCTATTTCAGCAAGGTCATCTAAAATTAGACAAAAACAGGCAACATTAATATACCCAGTAACCTTTAAAAAAATGAAGAATGATAAAGATGATACAGAAGTAGCTGGGCTCCAGTACAAGTGTTAGAATTACAGAGAGTAAAAAAAGCAATTGTAACATATGAGATGCATTCACCATTTGTGAAACAAATGTTGAACTCCTGGTCATGCTGTAACCCTGTCATCCCTAAAGACTGGTTAGATATGGTTACAGCTGTGTTAGAGGCAGAGCCACTTATACAATGGAAATCATGGTGGAGGGAGGAGGATAAAGCAGTAGAACAAAGAAGCAGGGCCAGAGGCATAGAAGTCTCCCAAGACCAACTTCTTGGGGAGGGAGATTATGCTGATATTGACAGACAGTCTTTATACAATGAACATACTCTAGATTTACATCATATGGCAGCTTTAAATGCCTGGGACCAGACTGAAGAAACAGGAAAGAAAACTGAATCATTCATGAAAGTAATTCAAAGCCCAAAAGAAACTTTTACAGACTTTTTGCACAAATTAACTGCAGCAGCAAACAGAATGGTACCAGACACAGAAACCAGGTGAGTAATAACTGAATCACTGGCTTTTGAGAATGCCAATGCACAATGGACAAAAATACTTAGACCCTTAAAAGCAAGGTCAGCACCCTTGGCAGATTGGACTCATGAAATAATTAATCTAGAGTCTTATGATGGTTTTTGATAACTGGGTAGGAGAGCTTATTTCTAGAGGTATAAGAAAAAGTCAAAATGTTAAATGTTACAATTGTAGAAGGCAAGGTCACATAAAAAGAGATTATAAACAATGCATTCCCAGAAACAGTGGTTTTGTTAGGAATAATCCCAAGAGAATGCCCCTCCCTTCTGGAGTATTCAGAAGGTGTGGAAAAGTAAAATATTGGACAAATAAGTGCAAATTAAGAAGAGACAGACAAGGTAACTTTCAGCCCAGGAAATGCCCCAAGGGGGCTTTCAAAAGCCCCCACATCAAATCCAATCCAATCTTACTCTGCCATTGTGAAGGACACACTTTCCCAGAACAATAAAAAGTTTAAGTTGTAAGAAAAAACAAAGGATAGGGGCAGGTTTCTGCTTATGTCTTTGCAGAAAACTAGAAAATTTCCATCCTCAAAAATTTTAAAGACTTTGGACACCTAGACATCTAAAGCAAAAGGGAGGGTATCCAGAAAAACTTAGAAACAAAAGAATATTGGATCTATTAGCACCAGTATACTCTTTAGGATAAAATCTCATTGCTTAACCTCTACATATTTTTTGTAAGCTGAAGTCCCAGTTTATTTATAATTTAAATCTAGCTTTAGAGTTGGAGTATGGCTCTCTCCTTTAAACTCAAGCATACTTGTTAAAGAAAATCTCTGTATCATATCAGAAGAGCCACCTAATATGGGATAGAAGAATAACAAAAAATAAGGAACCATTCTACTGTTACTAATCCTATGCTGGAAAAAAAAAACTTACATATTTAACTTCCTGTACATTGTGTTGGATTTTAGTCTCTTACCAGTTCTCTGCAGTAATCCATGACAATGCCTAATTGTGAGTTTGAAGTATTGAAAAGGAAGATAGGACTCCACAACCATGATTTCACATTGACTCTAAAAAAGCCACTAGGCTGGCAAACACCAACCAAGATCACATTTGGACTATAAACTGCTCACAAAAAATTTTGAGGTGGCACGCAGAGATGAACCAGCTTCACAGACTACTATAGCCAGGACTTGAGACAAGCCGTGCACTTTCCTGATATGCAGAGACTGGGCAACAAATGACACAGCTACGCATCTCAGGACTTGACAATTAACAAAACTTTCTTTTCAGGGTCCCCTAAAGAAGCCATTACCCCCAGACAGCAGGAAGTAAATTTAAGAACACGGCACCCACATTTCCAAGAGGTGGGGTGGGTTGTTTTTGATCGTTCATTGGGTTATGGATGATTGTCATTGTTTTGGTTAATTGTTTAAAAATTGCTAATACTTATGGATAAAAAAAAGTTAAACAAGAATGATTAGATTCAAGATTTGTGTTAAAACATAGAAAGAAAAGGGGGATACAGATATAGGGGATATAAGGATAGATTGTTGAATCTTCTTTTAAAAAGTTTTACAAGCTTTAAATATGTTTTCAAGATCAAACAAATATATTTTAGATGAACAGGTCTTCTTCAAACACTTCAGAAATACATAGAATATGGCATTTAAATTAATTTAAGAACTTAGACTTTTCTGAACAGTGAGACAGATCTGGTCCTGGCAGCAACAATCTACTTCAAGAGAAAAATGGGCATTGAGGAAACTCCATATGAATTCTACTTTCTTTGTGGCAACAGTTAGCCACTGGACAAGAACCTGTTCTTGTGTTGACAGCCTGACATTATACTGTTTATACAGGGCATGCAGATTCTCTAGGAAAATGATCTCTGAACTTTGACAGAACAAGCTGAGATGGTCCTTCAGGTTCCTGTTTTTCAGAGAAAACTGTCAGATATTCTTCAGGTCCCAAGGAAAACCAACGGATGAACTATACTCAAATGGGCAGAGCAGATTTCCTGCATCACTGAAATGTAAAGAGACTCGAGGCCTATAGGCTGAAGATGGATGCCCCAACTTTATAAAGGAACATTGGTTGACTGTTGAGGCAGAAAGGTGTCATCTCTGTCATTCCTAGATTTTGGAAATTGCTTACACTTCCTGTATACTTGGGTAAATATTATTTCTTTCTTGGGTCTTTTAGGTACTTTAACATGAGATAGCTATAGTTATAGTTTTCTAGTGACAGTTTTAGAAAAGAAGCTTTGAAGTTAAAGTTTATAAGTTTAAGAAACATCAAAATAATAGTTTTTAGTTAGTAATACAAGTTAGAAAGAAAGTGAATTAAGTGTAATCCTCTGGACTCATCAAAATAGGATAATTAATGAAATATTTTCTTTGAATTGTCAATTGTTAATGGACTGGACATTACTCTTTTATTGTTTGCATATATTGTATATAATTTTTGTACCTATTATATATATTATATATGGTTTTTCTTAAGTTAGTTATTACCTTCTTTTTTAAATTTGACACAAAAAGGGATATATGGAATTATTTTTGAATACAATATAAACAGTGAAGATATCAGAGGGATCTTCCTACAGTTAATCTAGGAGGATCAGACAGTGGTAACTCACACCTTTAATCCCAGCAACAAGAATATCCTGGGAATGGTGATTATGCCCTTAATTCAATCTGAGTTTGAGGTCATCTTAGTTTACAGAAGGAGTCTCAGGTCTGCAAGCAGTGGTAGTGCCAAGCTTTAACTGAGTGAAGAAAGTATTTAAGGCAAGCATAGAAAGACAGAGCAAGCAGAAGAATCCAGGAGGAGCAAGGCTGAAGAAGCTGAAAGACAGCTGGTTGAGATCTGACTGTGGAGTTTCTTCTCTGATTTCTCTGCCTTTCTCTGAGATTTAGCCCTGAGTTTCCTTTATTCGTGCAACACACATACACACACATACACACACACACACACACACACACACACACACACACACACACACACACCAACACACCATTGGAATCATATACAGAAGCCATGGTATCCACAGCTGGGCAATTCTATTCCCAACATATGCAAATAAAATCCTATGTGGCTACTGAGTAACAAAGAAAGCTTGATTTTTTTTTTCACTGTTATTTTAAAAGTCAACCTAACAATACCCCCAGGGCTTCTATCTGAATATTCATTATGTAAAGCTCTGCAGTCAAGAGTCTACATGCAGAAGCAAAATCATCATGCTACAACAATATTTACTAATGAAGCCACACTAGGAAAGTAGCCTGCATAACATTTATCACTGCCCATTTCCAACACTTGCTTCAATCCATCAAATCAATCTCATAATCTGTGTAGGTCAGGTTCTCCTTTACTGTTAGACTCTGCCTTTATGTCCTCATTGTAACAACATTAAATTAAAGTAGAATTATACAGCATTAATTATTCTGGGATAAAGAGACATTCTGAAGTTTGTTCCTAAACATCAACAAATGTTAGAGACAGATTAAAATATTAGGAGCTTATCACAAGCTTCAGATGAACCTTAATGAGTTAAGAGAATAAAACGGATATTTAGAATGTTTGGAAACTGAAATGGCATCTTTTAATTTGATGACTAAATATGGAATTAAATGGGTTGGTAAATACATTAAATTTATTTAAAGATTAAATATATCATAAAAGAAGATAAAAAAAAATAAAAGAGACCCTCATGTTTAACACTGAAAGGTTGGTCCTCAGAATACATATAATAAACCTGTGTGGAATGGTTCAGGGAGTACCAGGACTGCTAGCAGAGCCAGTGGGTACCACAGGTGTCACAGCCAACCCAATTATTTCCTTCTGGAAGTTCCCCATCCAGTTTCTAAGATGCTTTGCCATAAGCCAAAATAGTTTCTTTGTTAACCAATAATAAAACATATTCACAGCATAAGAAAGATAACCCACATCATACTGCAGACAAGAAAGCTGGTCCCAGAGTGGAAGAACTGACCTGCACAGGCTGCAACACTGTGGGGGAATGGGCATTGTATTTTGCCTGGCCAGATCTCCCACCAGCCACAGACAGGCAGCAAGGAGCAGGAGATGGAGGAAGGCATCTCTACTTCACCCACTCCAACATATGGCAGATGAGAAGTGTGGCCAGATCTCTCACACGTTTGTGTGCCAGATCACCTGTGCCCCTGGCAACAGAGTCAGCTTACCATGTCTGGGTATGTTCTCCAGCTGCAACCAGGGTCTGTGTTGATGTCTAAGACTCCTCTTGTCATCTAAGACCATGCAGAAGTACTGTATCTATGCAACTTAATGGGTACAGGCTAATCTGAGTAATCTGCACTGCCAACTGGGGCATGGTATCATGTTGGCCTGGACTACTGACAAGGAGTCTGTCCATGGTCTAATAGTTTTCAGGGTCAGTGTTGATATTCAGAGCCCATGTTTCTACCAAGGGTTATGCAGAATAGAATATAAATATTAACATATAGGTCTCTAGAATGGACAGGAGCAGTAACTATAAGATGTTTGACCAGCCTTAGAGGAACTTAATAAGGACTGCTCTAAGAAAAGGTACCCAGACGCATGGCTGAACAAGATAAGAATCATGGGTTAGATGAAGGGTACAGAGTTAGCAAGTTATATGCTTGGGCCTTAGACCAATCAGCCTAAAATTATAGTAAGCCTCTGCGTGTCTCTGTGGGTCCATGGGTCTGTGGGCCTAAACCTTGAGGTAAGCCCCAAAAGTCCAGAACAGAAACCTCATACTACATGTTCCACCAATTCCCATTATAATAAGTTATAAAGATTGCACATCTTAGGGAGTTAGGGATTAGGAGAGAGGGATGAATCTTCCTGAGAAGGAAAAATAGAATAGATAATTAAAGATGGATTATGGATGTGGTGGGAGGAGTGAAATGGGAGATTTAAATAGAGGTGAAAGGTATGGGGGCAAGGGAGGAAATATGAGGAGGAATAGCTAAAACTAAGAGTCATTTGAGGGATCATATGGAAACCTAATATAGTAGACTCTCTCTGAAATATATAAACGCAAACTAAATACAATTGCCAAATAATAGGATAACCAAAGCTGAGTTGAGCATTTTTTTTTTAACCAAATGGAGTTTGAAGGAAAATGACCCTATAGGCTCAAAGGAAGTGGGGTTATTGAAGTTGTGGCCATGTTGGAGTAGGTATGACTTGTTGTAGGAAGTATGTCACAGTGAGGGAGTTTTAGGTTTTCAGAATCTCAGGTCAGGCCCATTGTTACTCTCTTTCCCTGCTGCCTGCCAAGGCAGATGTAGAACTCTCAGTTTTCTCCCTAGCACCATGTCTACCTGTACACGACCATGCTCTCTACTGTGATGATAGTGGACTAAACCCCTGAACTACAAGATAGTCATGATCAAAGAATATCCTTTACAAGAGTTGCTGTTCAAAAGTTGGTACCAGGGACTGAGCTATTGCTGTAATAGACCTGATCATGCTTTTGTTTGGAGTTGTATATTTTTTCAGACTTTGGATTAGGAAAACAGTTTGAATGCTGTTTTAGGGGCATAAGAGAGTGTTGTTGTGGGTAATTTGAACTGAGAGTATCTGGCTCAAGAAGATTCTGAGGAAAAGAATATCAGTATGTGTACTAGAAACCATTCTTGCAATATTTTGGTAATGAATTTAGCTGTTTTCTGTCCATTTCAAAAAAAATCTACCTGAAGCTAAATTAAGGAGTTATGAATCAATATCTTTGGCCAAGGAGATTTGAAGAGTCTAGTGTTGATGGTGCTGTGTGGTTCTTAGTAGCTACACTTAGTAATGAGTCTGTAATGAATATGAGCAAAGAGCAAAGAAAAATATAAAATGTACAGTTTGAGGAGAAAGGAGGCACCTAAGAGGATAAACAGATTAAAGAAAAGCCTGATCTAAGTAAAATAATGAAAGTGCTGATCCAGAGCAAGACCCCACTCAGCTAGAGTTTCTAACTTGTGAGAAAGAACTAAAATAAGGTAAGAAGGAATTACTAAAAAGTTTAGGGCCAGGCATGGTGGTTCCTACCTTTAATCCTAGCACTCAGAAGTTGAAGGCAGATGGATCTCTGAGTTTAAAGCGAGCTTCATTGACAGAGCAAGTTCCAGTACAGCCATGCTTAGACAGTGAAGAAAACCATCAGACACAGAAAGCTAGTGAAATCTTTTCTTGAATTGGGGAGGGGGCTTGCATGCTCTGTTCCCAGCAAGCAGAACTTGACAGCTTCAGCCACCTTGTTCTGTTTTAGGGTCAAAGATAAAAGAAAGGGGTAATAGAATCTCCCACCATGACTAAGAAAAGCTCCCCATGGATGGAAGTTTGCCAGAGGTGTCACCGTATAGAGGCCCAAGGGGTCATTTGGTGAAGCTCTGAAGGTTAATCCTGGATTGGATTGAAGATTCCAAGATATTAGAGATTCCAGAGCCATGGGATACTTTGAGAAAAGCTGCCAACAGGTAGTGGAGGCAGCCCAAGTGAGAGAAGAGTATTGTAGTCAACAGAGCTGAAAGGCACTGGTGATATGAAGATCATTTTGACATCAGACATAGAGAAGTAGAGTTGGAAGTTTGCCTGATGGTGGATTTTCTTTGTTACAGTATGTTACTTTTCCTCCATTTTGGATGAGTAATGTATATCCTATGACATTGTATTGGAAGTTTTCATTTTGATTTTAAGGGGTGTAGGGGTATTGTATTTTTTCATAGTAAATAATTGTCCTACCCACTGGTTTAATAAAAAGTGCTGATTGGCCAAAGGCAGGCAGGAAGTGTGGGCAGGGCTACCAGACTAAAAACTCTGAGAACAGGAAAGACAGAGCAGAACACCAGAGAGATGCCGGAAGAAACAGAGGATAACCATGCTGTTGTGAGAAAAGGTACTGAGCCGCATGGCTGAACAGGATGAGTCATGGGTTAGATAAAGGGTAAAGAATTAGCAAGCTATATGCCTGGGCCTGAGGCTGATCAGCCAAAAACTATTGTAAACATCTGTGTGTGTCTCTGCTGGTCTGCGAGTCTGTGGGTCTGTGGGCCTAAACCTTGACGCTAGGCCCAAAAGTCAGGGCCAGAAACCTCATACTACACAGGGATTTACAGTTAAGAGATAATGAGTCTCAGAAGAGAATTTGACTTCGGATTTTTAAACAGAGTTGAAGCTGTGATAGACTATTAATAAGGACTTTTGAATTTGAACTGAACACTTATTGCATGATATGGCTACCAACCTTTAAGGTCTAGGGAATACAAAGTGGTGGTCTAAATAAAATTAGCCCCCTTATGCTCATAGTATGTGGCACTATTAGAAAGCATGGCCTTGTTGGAGTAGGTGTCACCTTATTGGAGGAAATTGATCACTAAAGGTTTCTCTGGTCATCCATAGTGTCTCTTCATATCAAGAGAAACCCTATGACACTTATGAAGTTACTAAACTGACATTGCCTTAACATCCTTTAATAATGCCTATTAATTAAATTTTCCTTATAGTTTAATTTACAACAATGGTGAGAACATATGTTATTTCACAAATGGGAACAGAAACCCTGAAAAGAAGTTACGATAAAAGGAGAAAGATATAAAAGGTAGCATGTGGGTGTAACAACCACAATGAAGAAAAGAAAGACATCTCCTCTTTTTCTCTCAGCATCCCCTGCTAAGCACATGAATTAGCAACTGAGGAAAACTTGGCATAGTGTATGTTCTGAATGAATCCAGCAATTACAATAAACCTAAACTTCAAGAAAGAGATGTACAAAAAGTCTGGGTTTGTTATTGTCCTTGTGGATGAAGACACAGAAGGCAGGGGGTTTCTACAGGCTGAAACATCAAATATTCCCTTGTCTCATAAAAAGGTTCATTGCTGTTAGAATCAAATAGCCATTGATCTTTTAAGACAGTAGAAAGCATGCAGTAAGCAAGGAAGTCAACTTTGCAAAGAAATAGCCATTGTATCAAACTTAAAATAAATAGCTCACAGTCAGAGGAAAATTCATTCATATAAACAAGCCCACAGGCCCTGCTGGCAGAGCCACTATTTGGGAAGAGGGATTGGATACCTGGGGACTGTTTTAATATTTGCTTTCTGAAAATTAAATAGTACCAAGATCCCTCAGGCCACAGAAATGACAGCCCAGATTTGGCAACAATGGCTCAAAAGACAATTTCATTTTAGGAGAGAACAACAGAGTAAAAAGAGTTGTCAAAGCAGAATTGTAGCAGGAGACCTTCCTCCTCAGCTCTACAGCTCTCCCTCCAACACCTAACTGGCAGGAGAGTGTAAATATCATCCTAGTTTTCAGCAGAATATCTATATATACCTAAGCAGATACACATGCTTTGGGTCCCACAAGTGTCATTGTCGTGCCTCCTTGGAGAAAATAGTCCACTTTATAGCAGTGGAAATTCCCCTCAAATGTGTGTGTGTGTGTGTGTGTGTGTGTGTGTGTGTGTGTGTGTGTGTGTGTGTGTACACATGTCAGCTGATTAATCTAAGGCATGAGTTCTTTAGACAATCCTCATTTTATCCCTACTTTCAGAGTACCTGAGTAGTTTCACAACTGAGGAAACTCCATTCAATTATGGGAAACAGGCCTTCTCAGGATGAGAGGGAGATGCACTATGGATAAGGAAATGAAGACATGGTGAGTAAGGGGCTATGTGAGCCCACTAGTGAATGAATAAACTAGGACGAGGAGGGCCAAGAACTTTATCCAAATACAGTTGTTTCTTCTATAAACACATGCTGGGGCTTCAATATTGTCCATCTGTTGGTGAGTATCCACATTGCTCTTGTGTTCCCATAGTGGAACTAAATGGTTGAAGTAAGGCATATAAAGCAGACATGCTTGTTCATTTCTGGGAACAGAAACAGAACTCCAGCAAGCAATAAAAATTAAACTCCAAATTAACTGATGTCTCCAATTAATATTTAAGCCTATTTGTGTTTTTATTTTCTAAGCTTTTAAGTTTCTTTTAAACTAAAATAGGAGTAGTTTGGGGTCCTTTACTACATTGGGTAAATAAGAGTATGTCATTCCTCAAAATGCCACCAACCACTAGCACCAACAGGTAGATGACAGATGTGTATCTTCTGTGCATAAAACACTGCTGGAGCAATCGCTTTTAATGTGCAGTCTACAAGGCAATAGTCCTTGAAGAGGTGCAGAGAGGTATCCCTGCACACTGTCCAGGTAGTAAACATTCTGTGCTAAAAGTGACAGTGTTGTTGGCTAGAGTTAACTGGGGTCTTTCCTAGAAGCTAAACTAGAGGCCAGTAGTAATGTAGAGGTATTGAGAGCTTATGGATAAACTGATCAACAAAGGGAATTGAAACAAACAGAAACCAAGGGCAATGGAGACATGTCCAATGAATGTCCAACCCAAAGAACTATCTACTAGACTTCTTCCCAGGACACTAGAAGGACTGTTTCCTCCTTACAGAGTCTCAGCCTCAAGTCATCCCACACCTCATGTTTGATTTCCTCCTGAGTTCATGAATCAGTGTCTCTGACATTTGCTCTTTCTTTAGATTAACAATTCAGAGAGATTGACTGAAATGTGAACAACTTTCTTCATGTACTAATCATCCAACAAGCACCCCACACATGAATCAAAGGAGAGAGGAATCCTCCTTAAAGATATAAAAAAGAAGAAAAAAATAGCTTTCTTGATAGATAATGTTTATGAACCATTATTATTTCTACTGAGCTGTAATCTCTCTGTGTACCAGAATGCTCCCACAGCAGTGGAAGCACCTAGTGCTCTGTGATAAAGTTGGCTGGTGTTATTTAGCCATCACTCAGTAATTTGGATCCAATATTTTGTTTGAAATTAATATAAATGAGTAAATAACATTTATCTAGATATTATAAAATTATACTAATTAAATGACCCCCCCCCCAACTGCTCAAGTTCTTTATAATGCATGGGCAGCCTGGCCCTGCTTATCCAGCCACCTACAATAGTTTTGTTAATCTTTCCAGGCTCCCAGCAGGTACACTGTTGGTGTTTCTCTGGGAAAACCTACAGAGATAGATGCTTTCACCACTTCAAGCTGCAGATCTAGCTCATGCAGAGTTGTAGAAATATGTATGGTTGCTGCTCCAGTCACAAGGAGGGAGTGAGTTTTCTTGCTGACCTCAGTTACTGCACCACAATACTCTTGGGTGAATAGGACCCTATTTTGGTTGATAAGAAGTAAAAACTTATGACTCAGGAACAATCTCAGTTCTTGATACTTAGATATAGGACAAAAGTTGGTACTGTAGTGTGCTGTACATCAGTCCAGTTCTGTGTAACCGTGCCTGAAGGAAAAGCTTTTGAGGTAAGCAATGCAGGAACAACTTTTGACAATTTACATCACTAACCTCTTAGATACAAATTTCGTAGCCTTCTGGACATTTCTCAGATCATTATCAATAGCAGTTGTACACAAAGGATTTAAGACACAGAGAACTGAACTACACAGAGCTTTAAATTCTCAGAAAGAGTAAGTGGCCACAAATAGCTCGACTATAGAGCATATGTTTTAAACAATTTGTTTCTAGTTGGAAGGAAAAAAAAAAAACAATATGGTGTTATACTTCTCTATCTGAAAAATCAGTAACTTACCTAGACCAAGAGTGTTATAGTAGATGTGATAAGAAATAAAATATCACTTATCAGAGTCAAAGAGAAATAGGCTCAAATATCAATTTTACCTTGAATGAAGCAAGCTAAACTTGAAAGCTTTACCTTTTCTAGTTTCTGTACCCTTATCTGTAAAATAGGATGCTGATAACTTCCAATTTGATTTTATAAGCACAAAAAAGTAAGTTTTATAAAAGCTTTTGTAAGTTTCAGTATTGTGTTTGACACACAATAAGCCATCATTTCAGCAAAACAAGGTTGTTCTTTTTCCTTTTTTCATGAAGATGCAAGGAGTATTTGTTCTTTTTTAGCCTTAATTTTATAAAAGACCTGCACTGCTGTACTGTCTTTTTTTTCCCAGAGAAGGCAGAAACATAGTTGTTTTTTGTTTGCTTGCTTGTTTTTGCTTGGGTTTTGTTTGTTTGTTTGTTTCTTAACTGCTCAACATACAGTATTCCTCATTGGAATGCCTTCCACATCAGAGAATAGTTTGAATCCACTAAGATGAATCAGATCAATTTAATGAACCTAAATCAGACTCTTCAAGTTGCCCTTCAGCCCTCTCCAGGAAACTAAGTGTGATATGAATCTACATTAGTCTATAATTATGGCCTCCTGATTGTACCATCATTGTATAAGACTGAAAGTATGTAAAAACTCTGTAGATCCTTCTCATCACATTTGATGTGTTTGCATTCTGGACAGGCCCTCTGAGGAGACACCTAAATCACTTCCACAAAACATTCTCAAATTTGATCCAATACCAAGACATTTTCCCAAGAGCCAGGCATGGCAAGAGACACAGTTACCCTGAGATGGGTATAAAAAAACTGGTCTAATATATGTACCTCCTTGTTTCGGGTGATTTTAGTGACTTTCCCCTTGCAAATCTCCTCTTCTTCCTCAAGTCTTCCATGCGCAGACCCTAAAGTAAAGTTCACTCAGTGACACCCCAATAAAGCCCCTAAAGAAATGGAATCAAATAGTCCAGAAGAATTTCAGAACTGAAAGTGTGTGTGTGGGGGGGAGGTTCAGTATGTTAGGCGAGGCAGGAGAGCACCTATATACACATATTTTAATGGAGAAATATACTAAAGAGTTTAAAATTATTCTGAAGCTTGTGATTTATATACTACTTCCATGCATGTCTATGAAAGTATTTATGTCTATTTCATGGATTATCAAAAGTTATTCTTAATCCAGATTCTTGGAGCATTTCTTAGCAGGAAAGAAATGGAAAATCTCAAATATTTACAGTACCTCTTTGCCTTAGTAAGACTGACTTAATTTATAAAATCAAAATTATTTCTGTTGGGATCCAATAGAATTAAAGACTATCTCATAGATGAGGTAGCTGTGTCCTAGTTACTGAGTTATTTTGATTTATTCATTCCTTACATAAGACAGACAAAAATTACATCATAAAAAAGAAAATTTATGGGAAGAAGAGTCCTAAATCTTTCCTCTTTATCTTAGTTCAGTTCCAAATAAACAAGAAAAGGACTATTCAGTTAAAACTATGTGTCAGTATAAACCACCTGTGTTGAGGTACACCTTGGCCACATGACTTAAAGTAGTGATTGTCAAGTTGCTCAATGATAAAGTTACCACATTTTCCTTCTTCTCTTTACTGCATATATAAAGGCAAGTCATTATGTGAACCCCACAATTAGCATAAGGAACTAAAATCCTGCTTTTTAAAAAGAAGATTATATAAATTATTCATATTTCTGCATGGAAATTTACCTGCTCTCTATCTTTAATGGATAGCTTATTTATCTTGAATCATATTCACATCAATTTTTCTAAATAAAATTCAAATTTTTTTTATTCTCTTGCTCTAGTTATTTGAAGTTTTACAATTTAGAACTCTTTGAGCTGTCTTCTGGGGTATTTTATGCTTTTGTGGCGAGGTTTATTTACTTCACTTTTAAGCACTTCCTTCCTCTCAGCCATGTAGAATCTTCTTGGTTCATCCTCAAACCTACAACTAACCATGTCTCTGGGAGATTTCTCTTCCTACAATAATTTGTAAAGAATATTGGAAACTCCAATATGATTTCTAGGGGTACTCATGATTATTGGGGTGCCATGGTGTCTAGGTTCTTTCAACTCACAATGCCAAGATCTGCACATATGTAAACTACCTTATGTTTATCTTTTACCATCTCATGCATACAAATGTGAATATATATCCGTATATAACCATCAGTCAGCATGAATTCATACCATTGTGCCCAACTCTGATAAAAATTATCACACTATCTTGTAGATTATACTTGTCTTTTTTTCCCCTGACTATTTGTAGCCTGTCACTCAAACTAACTTGACATCTACAAACTACAACTGCCCTATATACTAGAAATGCGCAATAACATCAGAATTCTTAATTCACACTTTTGGAAAAAAATAAATATTATCAAGTATAGTACTGACTGACATTCCTTCAGCTACTGGTAATTTCCAAGTCACTGAGATCAGCAGTTAATGTCATATTCTTCTGTTGTTTTACACATGAATATATAGTGTGATTCTTTTTTCACATTGAATATATCATGGAAGGAAATTCTAGAGAGATAAATTATTCCTTTAACTGATACACACTAAAGTCCACTCTATGCTGCATATCTCTACATATTCTGGCAAATGCATAAGATTCAGCAATAAAGTGCCATATGACTTCAGTTATTAAAATATATACAATGCCCTGAAAGTCCTCTGTGCTCAACATTCTATTATGCTAGCTCCAAAAATCTTGACAACCATTTGTCATTTTTAGTGATCCTAAACTGCTACTGATTCCAACATTCCATGTGATTGAAATGGTAAAATTCATAAATTTTAAAGTTTTCAGCCATCGTAATTTCACTGTGTTTCTTTTGTTCATTTCTTCTAATATTCCAATGTTTATTATATTACATTGTACCATTAGAATCATTCCACAACTCATAAATGTGGTTCTGTTCTCTTTCCTTTTCTATTGGGCATTCTGATTATCTTGAAGCTCTCTGATTCTTATCGTCATAGTTTAGCATCTGCTGTTAAGACCAGCAAGGTACTCTTCTACTTTGTTATAATGCTTCTTATTTCCTAACATTCTTTATGGAGTTTTCCCTAGAACTTTCTTCTCTTTCTGACTTAACATTGTGCCTTCTTGTCCATGGCTATCTTTTACTGGGAGTCCTGAGCATTTTAACCATGGTTAAATTGCTTGTCTGGTCATTTAAATATCTGTGCCATGTTGAGGTCTGTCTATCATATACCTTTTCTCTTTTTCTCCCTCTCTTTTGGAAGATTTGTAATGTTT